>WURT03133660.1:0-29416 GCA_009936505.3 Holothuria glaberrima | reverse complement strand
AAGGTAAATTACTGCACATTTTTGACATTCTTTAGCCCTTTGGAACTTTTTTTTTATATTTGAGGGTCCTTAGATGCGTTCTGGTGTATCAGTTAAGACAAATTCTAAGGCAAATTACTGAACTTTTTTACTTTTCTTAGCCTCTTGAAAATTTTTTGATATTTGTTGGCCCTTTGATGAAATTTGGTGCATTATTTTGGACAAATTTTAAGGTATATTGCTGCACATTTTTGAAATTTCTTAGTCCTCTGGAAAATTTTTTTGATATTTGAGGGTCCTTAGGTGCAATCTGGGGCATTATTTAGGACAAACTTTAAGGTAAATTACTGCAAATTTTTGACATTTCTTAAAGAAGAGACGAATAACTGGTTTTCATGAAAGTGGGGGGGGGGCTAAAGCATACTTCAGCTCCCTACAAATTTCGCTGCCCCCAGCTCCCCCCCCCCCCCCCGCTTCATACGCTCTTGAGTTTGGAGTAAAATTTATTTCCAATAAATCATGTATCCATGGTTTGCCCGGCAAATATTTGCAATATCGAGCAATAAGCTGGGATTTACGTCTTGGTGGTGATGCGAACTACTTTTTACTAGGCTACTCCAGGCCATTTCATCTTGGATGCCCCCTTCCAGATGGAGACTATTGATGCAGTCAGAGTGCCCCTCTCACCTTCACTTTATCAGAATGATGGTGTACTCTTTTTGCAAATTTATTTTACACAAAAAATTACACGTGGGATATCATTAAGGTGCAATAATTTCATGTTCTTAAAAGTAGCCTCGTTAGGTCACACAATACTGGATTAGGGTAAGTTGCAATGAAAAACTACTATTCTTACATATAGAGTAGAAGGAGTAGCCTGCAAGGCGCGCGGCATCGCAGCTCGGTTCAAATTCGAATTTGTTGTTACGTGGGGACTATGGAAAGAATATAAAAGAAAATAACACTCTGGTTGAATAACATTTAGTCACAGTTTGAATACCATCATGATGTTTTAATGTATTCAATTGCATTTTCCCTCAAATGCGGTAAAAAAAAAATCAGGATTTTTGGGGCCCGGGCCCCCGGGTCCCCTGGATCCGCCCCTGTTAAGGCTAGCTAATTTGATATCAAGCCAAATAATCAATTAACCGTTCATAATGAAACTTTGATGAACGGTCTTCAATAAAATTTACCTTGCCCTAAAAACTTAGGTGTTTCTGTGAGCAAGAAAAGAGGTGTTTTCTGTGTAAAAGGAAATTTTGTAATCCACAGTTAGATACAATATTTAGTAATATTACAGTATCTTTCAGTGCATCACAGTCTCGATTCACTAGTAATGACACAGTTAGTTCGAATACTAACAGTTATTGAACTAGTTGTTTTTGAAGAGAGTATTACCTTTTTTCGCCATAGTTTAGTTAGCAGTGGTTTGCCGTCTGGAAAGTAAATTGGACAATGTTTTATTTTTTCCTTTTCACATCAACGCACTTATAGATAAAAGCCATTTAATTAGAAAACAAATCCAGAAAAGTATTAAAAAGCTGTTTAGACTAGACGAGTGAAGTCAATACGCCATTTTCAGAACAAGCATGGATTAGGGGGATATCTGTGGTATCTTTACAAGAAATAGCTCTAATGTGAATTATCTCCAACGCATTTGATTATTCGACAGACTACATAGTAGCTGTATAATCGGAAACAAAATACAAGAAACACTTAGTTAAAAGAATTGTTCCTCGTTTTACCCTGAGTCCTCTCATGATCGAATTCACGTCAGGCAGAAAGAGGTTTTCCCCAGCTAGAACAAAAAGAAAATATGATTTGAAATTATCCTGCTAAATATCCCGATGTTGACTTTGTTAACGAAAGCAGTTGACGTTGTAGGAATTTAAACTTTGGAGTACTTTTCCATTAAATTTGGGCTTTTATGCAAATCCTTAGTCATCCTTAATTGAAGACTTTTAAAATCGTGATCTTATTTCTAGCCATATGGATTTAATGTTCCAGAGAAATTTTCTCTGGCAATTAGATGATCGTTTTGTTCATAAAGCGTAACGGATAACTAACACATACTCAACTAAACATTCTCCTCTCCTTTTCCTAAATTATTGTTACAGTTCTTTGGTTAAACTCGCTGTATTTTTCATTTCTAAAAGATTCCAATTTATTAACCACATCGATTAGAAGATTCGTTGTTGTCTTGATCACAGCAGCATCCTCGTTCAATTTTTGAAGCATGACAAAAGTTGGAGCACTGTATGGCAGACTGGCATTATGACTTGGCCAAGTGGCTAATACAACACTCAATGAGGATTATAAGATGGCAATCTGCAAGGAGGATTATGAGGCGAAAATAAAAAAAAAATACTGAGAAGTGAGAATGCAATTCTCCAAACCTGTTAAGTGTTACCAATGATGTCAACCGGCATCCTTTTACTTATCTTTGGTCTTTCCTTCCGACCCTAGGGGAAAATACAACTGGCAATGCCCACCATTCTACTTTCGCCCAACCTTTTTTCAGTTCAATACAATGACCATGGTTCGTTGTCCGAATAACAACTTCCTGCAATTTCTACAATCAGGTATAAATCCGTCAATACTACTAAGTTAAATGTTGTTGACTGGAAGTGTTCAGATTAAAAACACGCTCAATCCTAAAACGCGAAGTATAGAATATTTATAAGTAAAGATTTGTGCTTCTCACAATAATTTGAACGCAGTGATATTTAGGTTTTAAATGAAAATGTGATTGCAAATTTGTGAAATTAAGTTTGCGTTACAAAACAAGCGAAAGTTGGAGGAACTGTTTTCAAACAAACGTAGGTAGATTCCATTATACGTTCACACATTAATTTCATTCAGTTTACTAGGCAACTTTGTAAAGAGTAACTTGTCAATGGTTAGAGAGGCCCTAAGCACCACAGGGCTGATAAGCACAGTATCTGTTTGAATCGTAAAGAGATGATTATGTTTCTATACTTCCAAGTAAGAAATAATGTTTCCACTTTGTCTCATTACAAAACCGTTAGTGGGTGATCCTAACTAAAGGAAAGGGTAATTTGTGATTGTCAATATTGCAGTAAGTAGCTTCCTGTCACCTTTTTATCCAAAATCAGTCAATGATATATGATTTTTTTAACTAAACAAAACTCTTTTCCCTGCTGAAACCTCTAGGTTGGTTTATCATTGTTCCACAGTGTAAGCTGTTACAATATTTTAAGGTTGCCTACGTAAGGAGTACATTTTAATAACACTTTGGTGCATTTGGTTATACGGATTTATTCAAACTTACAGATGTTGTACTTTTCGACGATATTATTACCGCTCCGGAATCCGTAGTATTAGGAAACAGCTATCCTTCCTCCCATGCTGAATTGCAGTTACTCAAATTTTTGAACCTCCCCTTTCATTGTCTTAGTGTGGTATACCTTATAACGAACTCCGTAGCTTTAATTTCCTAAATCAATCTCCAATGGTAATTAGATAATTGGTCTTCTCATGGAACGTATGGAACACTTAGCATAAGCTCGACAGAGCACTGTCTTCTCCTTTGTTCTAAAATTGTTGTAATAGTTCTTTGGTTACACCTACAGTTTATCTACTTTGTGTCCTGTCGCTATACATGAAAGGGCTTGCAGATATTCCAATGATTGGCGTAATTGTGTTGCTACCAATCACTACCTCAAAAGTAAAAGTTACCTGCATCAGGTGTTACGGTTGTGTCCTCTTTGAGGTAACAGATGCAACGAAGCGAGATATTACTGAATGGTTTTAACGCAATCGTTTCATCATGGTGCTTTTAACGTATTCCTATATAAAAAGTGTGTGAAAACGTTAAGGGGAATCCGTTTTTTCGCAGTATTTTTTCGCCCTATGGTCGACTTTTCAACAGCTTCTTCGCCTTAAGTGGGGAATTAGATATATATATATATTTGCATGCATATATATATATATAAACATATATATACCTATATATATATATATATATATATATATTAAAAGTAGAATCCGCGTAGACTCCTAAATATAGAACAAACAAGAAAAGAGAATGAGACATGTCATTGTTGACAAAAAGAGTACAATAGTTTATTATCGAAACGTCCTTTACTGTAAAACCCATACCCACTATAGGGTTAATTATCGGAACACTGCCTATACATTTCAAAAATGTGATTTTGAGGCTTATGAAAAATTTGGGGACGTAACCATAGACTCTACACAGAGATTACTTTTATGATACTTTGTTTTGGCTCTATAAAGCTTTGAATTTAACAAACAACTGCGCATGACGGTTTGCTACTGATGAAGTTGCGGCCATATTATAGCAATATGAGCCTGACAACAGAAGCCGGTCTAGCTTGGTCATAAGAACCAAACTTTTTACATTCAAACCCCGGCCTCCTTAAAAAGCCTATTATTCTTTCGCATGAAATCACGCGTATGATCTCAGGTCTTTCCTAAAAATGTGCAAGGTTCACCGACTATGGTGAAGTCAGATGGTGGCACTGCCTACCCTTATTTTACTTTAAGAAGAAGACTCCACCGGAGTGGAATTTTTTTTTCGGTAACTCGTACTTTATGTCGGCTTTATTGTTACAATAGCACGTTGAAATGTAAATTTAAAATAGTTCCTGTTTCTGTTTTCAGTGGCGCTGGCAGGCTTTTTGGATGGCGGGGGGCACCACCGATGATGTTGTAATGCCACCTCAGTTAAACTCCCATGTCTGCCTGAATTGCACCCTTTTGTATGTGCCCCTACATTTGTGTACAAACGTGGGGATCCTTCCTTTGTCACTGGATAAAGGTGCCAACCTAGGGTGTCCCCCTCCCCTTTGATAAATCTTTGTAAATTTAAGTCTGCTTAGATGTAAAGGTGCTATCTTTGGGATATTTTGGAGCTGGTCATATTTGACGGGAAACTCAATAACTTAGTGAATTTATTTTTTGATTAGATGAAAGAGGAGAGTATGTTGTCTAAGAGAAAGATACGTTGTCATCAAACATCCTGAAGTCCCCCTTTCCTTGGTTACTTTACTGCCTTCTATTCGGGCAAAGATTTTAAATATGCAAAAATACGTGCATGGAGTCCACAAAAACATTCTTGGACAGTTACGAAAATTTTCGTTTCCTTTAATAAGAATTACAAAAGGGCATCTAAGGCTATAAAATACCTGTATAGAGCCTCCTGTTGCTTATGTAACGTGGTACTTTAGCGTGGGTGTATTTTAGGAGACGAACATAGAGACGAAATCGCAAGGAGGAACAGAGACTGAACGAAAACAAACTCAACTGTATTATCTCCAAATCAATTCTCCTTGCCAACTTATCGGGAACAAATCACCACTACAATATAGAACTTGCTTTTACGTAACTTAAATAACATGCAAATGATTCGACAAGGAAAACTACAAAGCATGCAAATGAATGATTCATGAGCAACTTAAGACGTGACGTATAACTGAACATTCAAACATAATTATTTTCTTCATTTTGTATTCCGTATCTCTTACATACCTTACCCTCACGGAGAAGGTCGTCCTCGATCTACATTAACTAATATTATTGTAGTGCTTACTTTTATACAGTTGTACTTTTATTTTGGCATTTTTAAACATAAAATAAATATTTACACGATGACATATATTTTGTATTCCGTACATCGATACATTTCAAATGGTTTCAACATTACACATAATTCGAAAAATAACAATATAGATACTCATTTGATTGCTTACACCCTTCAAATCACTTAAATAACTCGTTCGAAGAAATGTAAAAATAAATATTTATTCATACAACAAATCTCCATATTTATGTGCTGGTTTGACTATTCTACCACTGGCAGTTTTGTAACCAGTTCCGGTTCTTATTCTCCTTTCCGTGGGGCTGTTCGGGCAATGAGGGGTCGGAATTCTTTACATTCAAATTAGTTTCTTTCTCATAATAAGGTTTGAGACGATTATATTGAACGTTAAATAGTCAACCAGGATTTTCATTATCCTGTATTTCGTATGTAATGTTATCATTAGACCTACTTAACACCCTAACAACAAGGAATGGTACTATCCATTTAGGTGCGATTTTCGACCTGTCTGCCACACTGTTCACCATAATCAAATCTCCAGGTAAAAAGGGATCAAATTTCGTATTTAAATCATAATAATACTTTTTCTTTTCTTTTTGTATTTTACGAGACGAACATACAGACGAAATCGCAAGGAGGAACAGAGACTGAACGGAAACGAACTCAACTGTATTCTCTCCAAATCAGTTTTCCTTGCCAACTTATCGGGAACAAATCACCACTACAATATAGAACTTGCTTTTACGTAACTTAAATAACATGCAAATGATTCGACAAGGAAAACTACAAAGCATGCAAATGAATGATTAACGAGCAACTTAAGAAAGTGACGTAAAACTGAATATTCAAACAAATATTTTCTTCATTTTATATTCCGTATCTCTTACACTTATTACCTGACATACAAATGATATTAAAAGTATGACGCCGAGCACTTTATGACTATTGTGTTTTTCATTAATTTTGAACAAAAATCTAGACGAACAGCTTCCAGCAATAGTGAATGGGTGAGAAGCAGAAATCTACAGCCTAAACACTTTTTGGAATCATTTTTAAAATTTGCAGAATTTTTGATTGGGTGGCCCACGCCCCCGTGCTCCCTCTGCCGGCGCCACTGTCAGATTCAATGCGTGTCGGATGTTTTGCTAAGCAGGCTACTCAACTACTGCTCTCCAATTTCAAAAAAATACACACGATCGTTTCGTTTATTGATAATACTGTAAAAAATTTTACAAACATGACGTCATACCGATGAATGTGATTTCACTCTGCTGTATTAGCAATCTGGTAACTGAATTGGTCAGCTGATTTGAGTAAAACTGTTTGTAGAACATTGTTGTAGATTCCATGACAACGAGCCAAATGATTATCTATACCATGTCAGAAATAAAGAACAATCCCATTAAACATCTCAAAGACATTAATCATTACAGTTTGGAAATAGGTCAACCAACAAGGACTCATTTATAGATCTGCTGTAGGCATCTGAAAGTGAAGTGTCATATCATTTGATATTTTGTTCTTTTCCGTCCCTCTCTTGGTTTCGAAACGTACTTTTAACACACCCCTGATGAAAGAAATGAAATGGAAAGTAATGTACAACTATGGTTCCTTACAGCTTATTGTATTTCTATATCTTTATATATAACACCATGCAGTAGGTAAGCTTTTTACTCAGTCTTTATTACAAAAGGGAAAGGATATTTACTACCAATTAGTAGATCTGGTTTGTAAGAATACGTTTTCTCCCCATTTTGGGGGACACATGTACGCCCTTTTTATCATAAAAAGACTTCAAATTCGTCTCATCTCTGTTATTCATTTGTGTAATGAGCATTACAATATTAAGAAGGAAGATTTTATGTGTTATGTGTATTTGCAGACTTAACTTTGCGCTCGAAGAATTCAATACCGTTTCATTGTTATGGGGCACGGTGCCAAACACTGCATGCAAATATTATGACGGGGAAGTATCGAAAATGATTACACACAGAATCTTATATAAATTTTGTAGTTATCAAATGCACAAGAAAAGATATGTTTTAGACTGAAGTATCTTGTATCCAATCTTATTGCGTGTTAAAAAGACTTCGAACTAACAAATAAAAAATATTTTTTCAAAGGACGTTAAAAGCGCTAGCGCTTTTTGAATGTCTCGTTCTTTTTTAGTTGGTAACCTCTGCCTATAGTGAGAATCTTTTCAGCTTATTGAAAAGAAATAAATAAGCGAAATAGGGGAAACAGTAATGCTGATTTCAGCCACTTCTGAAGCGTTTGCTGTAAAGATAAACAATGCTTAGGTAATCAGTATTTTGACAATAGTGATTTGAATAAAATAAATGGTCTACACTTTTGGATTGCAAGGTGTACGATTGCTTTGAACTTCGTCTCCTATTTTTGACGGCATCCAGTATTCTGTGCCATTTTCCTAATTTATACGCGAGTCTATCAACATAATATATGCTACAGAAACAAGGCTGTTGTGCAGTTAAAGGGTAAATGAAGTGTTCCTCAAAATGACGGTCTTTGATTTACTCTGAACTTTAAAAATTCGATATGCTTAAAATTCCTTTGACGGATGCTTTGGAACGATAGCCTAATAAACTCATGTGGTGTAGCGACACTATAACACGGTCTGAAAGTCCTTTGAAAAGGGTAACAACAACTATGGCTGATAAATTGTACCGTACATTCTTTCAAAGTTTCAGCATACTCCCTTTCTCTAGCATGTGTTTGTAAGATCTCTCTGTCTTTCATTCTAGGAAAAGTCACCATGGCCTTATCAACTCAGCATTACACATACTTGTTTGTAATTGGAGTTTGTTCGGTTTCCTTGGATGGTCTGTCTGCCGAAGAGGTAAGTTAAACACGATTATTTAGTAGCATTCGCTTACAAAATTCAAGTTATACGGAGCTTGCATTTCGATTTTAATGTAAAACCAAATGATGCCTTCCATATCTATTGCAATGTTTCTGATTTGGCTATGTGTGCTAGATGGGTTAATTTTTAAACTGTAAGTTAATCACGTGCGCACTAAGATAAAATCAGTTTACTTAGCCATACCAACCATTTAAACTTACCACCCAAAAATCTGCCACTGTGACAGAAAAAAAAATTCTTGATAGAAAACAAGTTTCTTTTAAACAGAGGGACCTTGTCTATTATACGGGAAATCAACATCTTAATATGTTTAAGGAAACATTCATCTCCTGCACAAAACCTTGGTTATTTTTCCTGAAACTAAAGGTTTAGATAATTGGGATATTTTACAAACAATAACCAATTTTGAACCAAACTGCAAAATAATTTAAAAATTTAGTGCCTTCATCGGCTAATGAATGCTCAAGCAGACAAGGAACCAATCAAATGTTACAACACTCAAAGTTCTTTACATATCTTCAAAAAAATTGGTCTTTTCACTAAATATTGACATGCTGTTTTGCTTTTGTGTAAATTAAACGGAATGCACCGCATCTGACATTAAAAATGATTTTTGCGATTTATATGTAAACTTCCTCTAGGTCAAGATTTCTTGTTGTAAATACAATCTTAACCTTCAAAGTAAACTTCTGCACTTATGGTAATTGTAATATTAAACTTAAATGTCCCAACCTTAAACCAAGCAGACACCGAGCAGTAAGAATCCTTAAAAAAGAATAGTCGATCAGGAACTTCATATTAGCTATTCGCAACCAAACCTAAATATGACATCAAATCTGTTAGAAGATAATGTGGGTAAAGGATGACAGAAAAAAACGTTGTTTAAACCTACTTCATTATCTTCTCTATTATATTTAGGTAGTTTTTTCTTCATTAATTTCGATAACCACCCCACTCGGGTTTCATTCTTTTCAAATAACACTTTCGCGCTGTTTGGTAATTTCTTTCAATAAATATAAAGGTTTCTTACATTTTACTATATTTCGAATTTTTACCAGGTAATTTTTCCAAGGCGTTTATGAGGGAATTAACTTCTTTTAAGAATGCAATACCTAATTATAAAATAGCAGCAAATTACTAGCACCTCCAGTCAATATAATGCTATATAAGGAGATGCTTTTCAAGTAAAGGGTTAAGTGGCATCAATACGTTCCAATCCGTACTTCTCAGTTCACTTGTCGGAGAGTTAAGTAGGAAAAAAATAGGATACGAAAGAAAAACTAAGTATATGGGCTCTGTACAGATTCCTCTAATTTGAATTGCTAATGATAGGACGAATCATAAATAACTTTTGACTCTAACTATAGTTGTCATGAACCATTTAAGCCTATAAATTGACAAGATATGCACGTAAAAGTCGCCAGGACATTCACTCTTTCAATATTCCGCCTAAGAATCACTATTTTCTCAGGTAGACGACCCCAACGTCAATCATTCTGAGACACATAATTGTCGGTTTTTGATTTTTTGAGATGTCATGTTTTACCATTGTTTGATTACTCATCTACTGCTAGCTTGAAAAGGTCTTCGAGGTTATTTGTCTTAGTTATAATAAAGGAAACCTGTGTATCGTGAAAATGTAGTTCCTCAAAAAAGTATTTATTTAAATTCCCGTCTCTTTCAGAAACTTTTTTTACACAGTTATAAGTTGCAAATGGGTTCAGTGTCTACTAAGAAGCCATCTAGTTACAACATACCTGTTTGAAAAGTTACAAATTAATAAAAGGTCATTTCTGAATTTTACAAAGACATCTTTTTTGTAAGATCTTTGGAAGAGAAAGGGATATGCTTGGTTAAACAGTCAGTTGCAAATAACCCAAGCCAGCTAGTATTACCTAGGTTTCTAGGTCTCATTAACTTTGCCGAACAAATAAAATTAAGCAAATGAAGTTACAATATAGTCAGGGAAATAGAAAAGAAGGAGCTGGGGGTCGAACTCTCCACCTCTGTCTTTAAATTTCAAGTTTAAACCGAACAGTTGTTATCATTGCTGTACCTGAAAGCTGGAAAACAATCTCAGAAATACCAACATTTTGAAATTAAATTGTGTCATCCAGCAATCCTACATACCTCTCGAAGACCTTCCATGCTTTTTCTATAAGAATTTATTCCATATCAAAACAAATTAGAGTACAAGAATAGCTTAAATGAAAACGTATCAGAATTTTTGACATCAGATGAACGTTAATCACACTTTTCTTTAGCAATTCTCGCTTTGTTGTTTCTGTAATTGAAACTATAAAAAGCGTCACACACTGAAACTTGCATTTCATCTAATAGAGTTTAAACAAAAATAAAATGTACTCCTATTCCTTGATTGCAATTAATTCCGAGTGGCAGCATAAATCTTCTGCTTCTTCCTGTCAATTCCTCATAAAATTGTTTTCAAGTTGTCAAGTTTTCAAGTGTCCAGACTTCCTCTAGTTATACCTGGTAAGAAGCAAAAGTTAAAGATTTTAATGATACAAAATGAATATGTAAGTATCACCGCTATCACCCAGCTCATGTCTGCAAAAATAGCTGCATTAAAACATAACTATAGGCATTAACCTTGTTTGATATCAAAATAAAATTATTGATGAACAGTATGTGGTAACAATTTGGTGAAAAGTCTTTTTTTAACTTTACCTTGCGTTAAAACATACTAGGTATTTTCTGTGTACTAGGAAAAAAGTGCTTAATATGGCTCACGGATGTGTAGTAGCATTAAAGTATCTTTCAACGCATGATAGCCTTTGTTTGGTGGTAATGAAAGAGTCAGTATTAGCACAAACTAGAACAGGTTTGAAAGTTATTTTATCACTAGTTGTATCAAGAGAATGTGACATAATTTTGTCATCATACATTAAGTAAGAAGAAGTTTCGTGGAGAAAAATACAGTTTGTGTCTTACTCGTACCAGATTCATCATAGTGCTTTGAATAAGCACACTTTATATCAAGAACTCCCATCGAGAATTTGCATAGTTATTTATGTTTTACCAGTGGACTCAATGCCGCTTACTCAGAACTATCGAGGTCTTGAAGGATAATTATAACATTTTATAACACACACATATAAATATATATATATATATATGTTCACACTCTAAAAAATGCCTATTCAAAGTTGCACTGAATAGGCAATCTCTTCAAATTCTGATTAGATTCGGATCAAAAATGAAAAAATTCTAATTATTTCTGAAACAAATCTTTTCAAATATTTGAATAGTTTCCCTTTTCATTGCTCCTCTGATAAGATGCTTATTCAATTTGATTAGTCATTTTTAAGAGTGTAATATGGTCATTATCTACTACGCACTTGATTTGTCGACAGCCAACATAGGCCAGTCATGAAAATGACACTGAGATGGCAAATTGTTCCTCGTTTTATTCTGAGTTGCCTTACTTTCGCATTCACTAATGTGCAGAAGAGATCCCTTCGAAATAGAACATAAGGAAATCTGATTTTAAATTGTCCTTGCTCATCTCCAGTTGTTGGCAACGTAAATGAACGCAGAGTGCATTTTAGCAGCACGATCTTAGCAATATCTTGAACATAAGTGTGAAATCTAATGTATGGCCTGAATAGGTGCAATAAACACATAATTTACAACTTTCATCAAGCAGAATAACCGTCATGCTTTATGGATAAATACAAATCGGAATCATGCTATAGATTCGACTAATTTTTGCCGTTTAGTACAATAAAATATAGATGATTTGCACTACTGTGTAAGGCAAACAAAGTTTAACTTTGGTCTTTCCTTTTAACCACAGCGAATAATATTTAGAATATTTGCTACTCACGGTTAGCTAGGGAGAGAAAAGTCCAATGTTTTACTAAAAAGGTTTTCCAGTATTGTCGATATGTGAGCTTTCAGAGAGAAAGCAGTCTTCCAAATTTGTTTTCTTTTTTCTGTGTGTGTGATTTTTTCAATCTGCTTAATGTTACAAAGCTCCTTTTATATTGCCCGACCATTTTCTGTTTGAAAAAATATGGAATATTGATGGTAAATGTTATTCTGTATTCAGATTAAAAATAACAAACAAAGAAATTATCACATGATTAAATGGAGCCTTGTCTGAGCTATGATGACGGAATACACTAATCCAAATGGGAGACTGCATTTTCCCTTTAAGTAAGATTTGGGGTACAAAGAGAAAGTTATGAGATATAATTTTCAAACAACGGAATGCTTAAATATATTAAGAATGACCATTCATACACGTAGTTCTTTGAAATCAAAGAACGTTTTGATGGTAAGACGTAGGCGCACAGGTCTAGAAATATCGGTAATATTTGCATAAGAATTTTAAAGAAATGCCTACAGTTAATAGTGTTCAAACGTAAATTCAACATGTGGCGGATATAATATTTCGACATCAGTTTTTATTTAAATACTTGTGGTTATTACTGAAGATCTTACTAAAATATATCATCGGCAACGTCTTTTATCCAGAGTCAACCAAGGTTACATGCAATTAGCCAAACATAGTCCCTAAATGCCCGAATCTCTATAATGGTTGCTTATAGGTCCATGGTGTCAGTTGTCTGAATACTTTCACGTTGTCAACCGCAGGCGCGTGACCTAATAATACCTTTGGCGCACATGTTTTTTGATAATTTATACAAACTTACAGATTTGTACTTTTCAATAATAATTTTATTACCTGTTTAGTAACCAATGATGTTAGATAACACGGGTATATTTGATTTCTAGTGAAAACGATGGCTAACTTCACAGTTTCTTTGTGCATTTTGAAATATTTTTGGAGAAGTGAAATACATCTACATAAAAGTATCAGAAAATTTAGTCCTGTCTGAAGTAAGCGCAAGGCAAATATAGAGACAGTGAGATTAAGTACTTATTTAAGTTTTGGTAGTTAAATGGACATTTCAATTTTTCAAAGTTACTTCAAGTTAATTTCTAGTTACTTTAAAGTTTCCCGAAAACATTGAATCGTTTTAGGTCTGAATATATACCGTCACGTATGTTACTTGTCTATTGTTACTTTAAGGTCCCGACTGTGCATGTCTTAAAAGCTTCTGGCTTCCTTATTTTAGCAGTAAAAGTTTTTCATTATTTAAAGTTTTGTACAGTGCTCCTTCGGAGAACAGTTCTGATAAATGGAAACGAAAACATTCCTGCCGATTACATCAAAACTACATTTGGACCGTTCAAAAGCGTTAAAAGATTTCTTACTACGATCTTGAAAGCAATAAAAAGAACATTGATCCTTTTTTTAGTATTTATATTGTTCAGCAGAACATTGCATTGCTAGTGACATTGAGGTGCTGGGTATTCTCTGAAGCTTGGGATACTCTTATATATATTTGGACTTGCACCTTGTAAGTGCGAGTGAGGTACCAACCACTGACATTTCAATAGACTTGAATGCCAACACCCAAGAAGCACAAATGACAATTTCTTTCCTTCTTTATGACTTTGGTTTTTGTTTTAAGAACAACAGTGGTTAGCTTCTCACATGAGGAACTCAAACGAAGTCGTCTTTTGTTAGATTAATATTGAGCAAACCTAACTATTGTTGCTTTTCACATTACGTTAATATGTGACAGTATTTGTTATTGTCCACCAGTTTTATCTCTGGTTTTCAACAATTTTCCTTTCAGAACATTCAGCCTCTAACTGGCAGTGCTACTGAAGGACACGGTAAGTTGGCATGTCGAGGTACATTACAAAAGTGTTCTTGCGTACTAAGAACAAAGGAAAATTAGAAGAATAAACCAGGAAACCGACTCAATTAATATATAGCTCACAGTAATCATTTTAGGATGTGTTTGTGTTACTTGTAAATAGCGTTATGGAAGGGTGCAACATTTAAAAGAGATTGAGATGTATGTGAATTTTCTATTCAGCATTAGCTGCTTATACATACATTTTCTGTTGTTTTTTTTTTTTCTTTTTTTTTTTTTTTTTTTGATTTGTTGTATGAACATACTAAAGATACACATTCTGCCTCGCCACTGATAGAAGAAAAATGGGGTATACTTCTTCTGCAATGGAAAAAACTTAAATTGTTAATATGCCAAGATAAACTATGCTTATGTATTTTGCCTATTCTGTGTGATTTACGGTGTTTATCTTTGTCTTTAGAATACCCAAGTTTCATGGTAGGCATACTTTAAATATCTAAGTGATCTTATCCAATTCGTTCCTATCTTTACGCAGGTTCTTCGTTTTTCTTCTACCAAAAACCTGAGTATCCACGAGATTGCAGTGAAGTTCGTGACTTGTGTTCGTCCCCAGTGTCAAATGGTGTACACCTTATAAAACCAGACGGCTATAAAGAACCCTTTGAAGCTTACTGCGATAATGACATGGGTTCTGGAGGCTGGACTGTAAGCAAACTTGTATATTCTACTCGCTACGTACGAAAACGTAACTATTAATGAATTATGTACAATTTAATTTTTTCCCTATTTAGAAAACTCCAACAATACTGATCAAATTTGTTAGACAAAACATACCATGAAATATTAGCCATAAGTCCCATTGGTTACGTAAATTGATTTAATATCCTTCACTAGAACTTTTATCTTCGTCTCATTGTGGATTTTACTTTTGTTTAGCAAAGTAGCCTTCCTTTTTTTCTTTTACACCATCCTATTTAAGACCAAAATATTCTGTAGTTTTGTTTAACGGCATGTTCTGTCCTTTTCAGCTGTTGTGGAGAGAATCAATCGAGATCTGAATGAAAATGATATCTTTATAGATAAAATACTTTTCTGTTTTAATTCGTCCCAACAGGTGATCTTCCGCGGCTTTAATGAATCTCTTGTCTTCAATAGAGATTGGGATGACTTCAAAAGAGGATTTGGATTTCTCTCTAGAGAGTTTTGGCTTGGACATGAGAAAGTCGCCCACCTAACAAATCAGGCAGAGTATGAACTACAAATCAACATAACCTTTGAGAATGGTACATCATGTGATCTTAAATTTGACGCTTTTCGAATCAGTGACGAATGGAGTAACTACTCCATTTCTTCTGTTGGTACTTACGAAAGCGAATCAGGTTAGGTTCTTGGTATTTCTGAATTATTTTTTACCATCAAAACTTGTTTGTTACTTCCACCAACGCTTAATACAAGTAGAATATTTATGACAGAAATCCTTATTGATAATCTTTTAGTCTGCAGATGGCGAGAACAGGATAATCCCTTTGCGTGTGACCCGAGCGACCTATCTACGACCTTCACCGATTGCGACCAAGTACCGGATGATGGCATATATTGTATCCGTCCTGCAGGATGGACCGATCCACCTTTTAAAGTACGCTGTAACATGTCTATCGATGGTGGCAGATGGACTGTAAGTTTGATTAATGTTTCCTCTATAAATTATTTTAAACCGATGAGTTTTGCAAACATCGTGTTTTTCTGTACTATAGTCACATAGTCCCATAAACTATTAAGTCGTTTCGATGAATTTCCCGTTTCTATCTGCTATTAATTCCGTTCACTGAGCAATCATTATACTTTTACCTCACCACTCATTATCTCCTACCAAGCTTTAACATTTCTTCACGCTCATGACCAATAGGTGTTTCAACGTCGTTTGGATGGTACTACAGATTTCTACAGAAAGTGGGATGAGTACAAAGAGGGATTTGGTGATCTAGAACTTGAGTTCTGGCTTGGAAATGAAAAGCTTCATTATATAACACAGCAAGCCACTTATGAATACCGTATTGACTTTGTGTATTCATCTAACTCATACTACAACAAGTACCCAAATTTTGACGTTGATGACGAGACTAACAAATACCGCTTGGCTAATGTTGGAACTCCGTCTGGATCCAGAGGTATTTAAGTACTTAATTTTTTCTGTAATGGTTTTCTTTTCGAGCTAGAAGCGTGGTACGATTTTATTAATATTAAAGGGAACTCTGAATCATGGCTAAACAAAAAGATTACTTTCTTTGGACTAGGAGAAGCTATTAGACATGCCCCCCATCTAATTTATCAGATTTATCAGAAATTCTACCGTTTTCCTTTATATTATAATTTATCAAATGCACTATAATTTAAATGCAATGAAGAGCGAATTCTCATAATTGTTCATCTTAACTATTGTTCAACGTAACTAATTTGCCTGATACGTTCACGTCTATTTTGTTAGAAAATTTGTACAATGAGCTATCAAATTGCCCTTATGTTCGCAAAGTAGCTGACCCATCATACTACGTTAAGACTGTAAGGATCA
This sequence comes from Holothuria glaberrima, assembly GCA_009936505.3. Lineage (NCBI taxonomy): Eukaryota > Metazoa > Echinodermata > Holothuroidea > Aspidochirotida > Holothuriidae > Holothuria > Holothuria glaberrima. The sequence goes on along the minus strand of WURT03133660.1, from coordinate 12,707 downwards.
CCTTAGTTTTCGTATGCCATTTGATCAGACTTATGTTTGAAATTGTGGTCTAAATCTAGTAATTGTACGTTCGATGTGTTAAAAAGGTACAGAAAAATGCGAACGCCTTTCAAGAACTTCTACTACACCAAGAATAGCACACATTATTAGAATACGAGTGTCACCCTATATGAGCTTGCATTATAGCATTAACTTGTTTGCTTACTTGCCATGGAAATTGTCATTAAATGTCCCACAACTTTACATATGGTAAAGGGAGTGTAATGATAACAATCACCCAACGTATAGCGAAAAGTTTCATGGGGTTTTAAAATCATTCGACGGTACATAACGTAAAATTTTGCTCACATAACTTTAACATTTTAATATCCTCGTCTTGGCCATGGTCCTGCATAGATAATATATTAAAGTGAAATTGCAGCAGTCTGTGTGCTGCTGTTACTAATTTATGAAAAATACTTTAAATTTCCGTCCAGAACAGGGGTCGTCTGCATTTTTAAAAAGCTTGCCGTTGCAAACTTGTAGCAAGTTATGACTCGAGCTACTTCATAAAAGACAAATCTGAACTCAGAGGAATTACAAAAATTGTTTTAGAAACAATAAACAATCTCAAGTCCAGATACTATGTAAACATGACCAAATTAGCAGTCAGTTGAAGAAAATTTTCATAACGGGACAGACTGGGATTAGATAGTTATAAGAAGAAAGAATATCCATATCTTGGGTAGTATTTGTCTTGGCAGTATGCCGAACTTTTGCTTATGAAGCAAACAAATTAGCATCGTAGAACCAAAATAAAGCAGTAAATGAGAACTCCTAGGATCTTATTGAGACTAAAAATACTGAGAAAAATTGGAAAAGGAAAACAAGGTTTTGATGTAAAAGTGTCAATTGTTGAAAGTAAGGTCGAAAATTCGAAAACAATAATGAGCACCACACTTGTCCAGATCCAGCGGCAATGTTATTATCTTGAAATAATTGTAGAATTTTGTTTGTGTGAAATTATTTGCTCATTTTCAATTGCATTCTAGGTTATAGCCTATATCAAATTCAAAACACACCTTTCAGTACGCCCGATGAAGACAACGATGGACGGAGCTACGACTGTGCTGAGGGACACCGAAGTGGGTGGTGGCATGGCGCTTACTTTTATACTTATTCATCTAGCTATTGCTGGTATTTTCAGAGCGGAAGCACTCACGTGTTTTGCTCTTATGCCAACCCCAACGGGGACTACAACGATGGTAACGGAGAGAACATATTCCATCATTATGGTCCAAACGATTGCGATCTTAAGTACACAGAGCTAAAGATACGCAGAGTCCGGTGATATAAGACCATAACGAATTGAGCAAGCATTTATGCAAAATAAACCATTTGTAAATTGTGAACTCAACAAACAATGTTAAACAAAATGCTTAGTAATACTATGCTAGGGTGAGTTTAACTGAAGGGGACTTGTTGAACTGTTTGTGATGAATACGCTTAGAGATACAAGTCGTTTGTATTAGATATCATAGAGATGGGGTTCTTCCGTCAGCAAACACAAACTAGAAACGTTAATTAAGGAGGATATTTTCAACGCATGAATTATATTTGACAGAGAATACGCTAAGTCTGAAAGTTAAATCAAAACATGACACACGTAATTGCAAAGAATGTATAACTTCACAATAGATATTGGCTTCTGGCTTTAAATATAACAAAAAATTAATTATTTTTAATTTTACTGTCAAATCCTTTCACAGTTGAAATTTTAGTCAGATTCCTTACTTTCTATCTAATTATTTTCACTTCACGATTTTGTGTTAAGGTAACTTCGAAAATATATGTTACGTGAAAATGATTTTTGTCGTCCAGTATTTTAATTTGATAGCAACGAATAAAGAGGTTTACGCAAAAATTACGAGAGCAGCTCGCAATATCTGCAAGTCGAATTATTGTTAAGCTATTAAAAAACTCATTCCCTAATTCCTGCGTATGAACAAATTGCAAGTCAATCCGTCCTTACATTATGCATTTACCTGATAATCTGGTTTAAATGCATAGACACACTAAGTTATAAGGACAAATTACTCACGGACACTCTGAACAAGGCTTAAACATCCTAGAAAACTATTTGTTTGCATATTTTGAGCAAAGGGGACTTAGTGTTATCGTTAGAAGGTGATGCACACGTTGTTATGTCACATTCACTAAACCAGACCGCAAAATAGTTAATGGTAAATATTCTGTACACATACTCTGCACTTCCAAATGTATATAATTTTGTTGAGTATTTGCAGAATTTGCTGACACCTAGAAAAGAAAGACCCGTTGAACAGTAGATGCCGGCTGCCACTTTGCATTGCATTTCAACACAAAAATGCACAATAGCTTTACAGCGGTATCCACCGGATTTTGAATGTCCACCTAACGATTGACCAGAAACTGTTGAAAGACATTTCATGTCACCAAACAAGATTGAGCTAGGTTTTTATGAAGCAGATTCCGGACGACAAGTATCAACTAAGAGTGTTTCTCCTATAATGAACGGTTGTCTCATATCATTAGCACATTCTTTTTCTATTTAAGTGACGGGTAAAGTTATTGTTTTTGTCTGAAAGAGGGAATGCAAAGCCAAAACAAACTGTCCAACCTGAGGGGGAAAACGCCCTCATCAAGAATTGTGGTACAGAAGCCACTGGTCAGGCCGTTGGTGGATAGCTCTGAGCTATTTTAAGAACGAATAAAAAAATGGATAACTTCAGATCTTCAAATCACACCGAATGTGCGTTAAACACAGGCCCGCAGTTAAACAGGGACATGAGGACCATGCCAGCTACGGTGACACCCTCCCCCCCCCTCTGGACAGTCGATGGCAACTGTTATTTTACAACCACTGAAAAATGGCCCCCAGAGATGGCTTCCAACGGTTATTGTACACAATTTAAAATGATCCTAAAGGGCGTTCAAAGATGCAAGTATTTTTTTCTGTAACAATTCTATCTGTACTTTGGTAAATTTTCAAGCGTTATCCGAGCTTTCGACTCAGATTACATTCTGCTGCAACTCCCGCTAATGTAAACATGTTGGTAATATTCAACGGTGAAGGTTTTACGGTTGTTGCTTTCTTTGTGACCGTGGTTCTGAAAAATTTCGTAATTTCATTGATGCGAACTTCTATTAGGCGTCCCTCGGGATCAATAATTAGTGGTGCTGGACATTTCCCAGATGAGAAAGGGTAAAATCCCCGACGAAGTGATAAAATACTTGTGTCAGGAAAGATCAACTCTTAAGTTGAAGGTGATTTTTGCCCCCCCCCCAAAAAAAAAGTTTTAAATATTACAGGTGGACAAGAAAAGCAAAACCATTTACCCTCTAGCATTTACAGAGATGTGGGCAACAAAATAAAGTAACTTTCAAATGGCATTGGACATTGACACTAAACAGACCAGAAAACCCAAGATGAACCACCGGTCCATTTCTTTAAGATGCAGCGGAATTAAGTGAACTGAGGGTGGAGGGTGGTAGAGATTGTGTGAAGTTTTGCAATAATTATACTTTGTTTGATGTGATGTTATTAAAGCGTAAAAATAGTAGAAATGATAAAAAAGAGTAGAAGATGAAAGAGCTCGAAGAGCGCCAAAAAATTACACTTTTGCGGACATGTTTGTTGCTTGTCTTAATTTCACATAACATTTGCTTTTGTGCAAAAAGCCTTACATACGCCCCAAATAGACCTTAAATACCTTGAATAGCAAGGTCTAACGGTTATCCGTTGTCTTTATGAAGCAGGCTTGAGGGTTGGGAGCTGGGATCACAAACGTTGCACAGAATATCGCAATAATCCAATACATTCGTCGTCCTTCTTTATTCGACAACCAGTTCACATGAAGGTTGCGGGCAGAGCACGCCGAAAAGTAACATTTCAAATGCCGTTTGGTAATGCTTTTAGGCACTGCATCTACAGAAGTATTCGGAAAAGTGAGCCTCTTTTGCATCCGTCGGAATACAAAGTGTGCGCATTTTCAAGTTTACAGCTTATGTAAACGCTCCCCAACATCACGATTGGAAAACCAGCCCATACTGCACCAACCAGTGGCGTAGCCAGGATTTCTCTCACGGGGGCATGCAATATGTTCTGTTATCGCCGTCTGGGCGTCTAAGAGGAGGGGTATCCCCTTCCTATTTGAAAATGATCTGTGGGTGTAGCGTTCCCTGCATAGTGACGCCCTGACTTCTACCTCCTTTTCCTACCTTTTGGAAATATCTTAATTCAGACTTGCCATCGTGGCAAACATATTTAGGGACTAGCAAATTAAAAACAAAACTTTGAGGCCTTGAAGAGCATTTGGTTTAAGACGATAATGGACCAAAAATGTGGTAAAGCTCAAATGGCCTATGAATTACAACTTTACAGCGGTTGGCTAACCAAATCATTAGTTTAGATCGAATTTTGTTTTTTGTTTTGAATATAAAAACCCAGTTCGGACGGGAAAACCGTAGATTTCTCTTGGATGAAAAAACGACCTTACTTTGACCCGGCCTCGGATAAAACCCCGAACCTCCTGGTTGCCAAACTTCATCAATTGAAATGTCCCGCCCTTATCCACTCGCCCATAGCACCGTGTCTCCTTGCTGAACCCAGAGGTGGTGCCACGATTGGGAGCTGAAGACCATCGCGTGTCTTTCTTTTAATTTTCAGTTTCAAAGGTGAGTCTCAATGGATAAAAGAATGTTTAAAGCTCCGACAAGTCGTCGCTCTAAAAAAATCTTAGTTTTGCTCCTTTAGCGGGTAGCGTAAAAAAACCGAATATTTTTTTTTTATTTCTAATTCTTATAGAACCCTAATTTGTGTCCTTGAATTAAATGCTCGCCAATCTCTGCAACCCGTCTTATCTATCTGGTAATAGCTTCGCTGACCCCTTGTCCGAGAGCTTGAACCAGCTGTTGGGCAAAGTTAGGTACCCGCAATATTGGCTGAGCTTAAAACATGCAGGTTTTTTCGGTGCTGTGGCCGAGTGGATAAAGGCGGTGGCATTTAAAGCGATGAAGCTTGGCAACCGGATGGTTGGAGGTTCAATCCCCGGCCGGGTCAAAGTAGGGTGGGTTTTTCATCCAAGAGCAATCTACGGTTTTCCTATCTGAACTGGCTTTTCAAAGAATCCGAATTTGATCCTAATTGTTTAGTTGATAAGACACCCGACGTGAAGTTGCAATTCGTGTCTTCTATAGCCTTTTCCCACATTTTTGGTCGCTTAGCGTCGTAAAACAACTGCGCTTCAAGACCTGAATTGTTGGGAAGATTATATCATGGCCAATAATTTTCCTCCAAAATGCAGGCGAAGTTCGCGCGCCGCCCTCATCAGAGATGTTGTTCATTATGGGTACTACAAAACGGAACACAACAAAAAATTTCGAGGTTACAAGTTGGTTCAGTGCTTATCAGACTATCAGTTTTAAACTATCAACAGCTTTAAAATAAAACTGTACAGGGAGCCAGTGATTTCACCCCGTCAGATGGTGACTCTGACTTCAAATTAAAACAAAATTCACATAATATGAACGTAATATTGAGATGCTTACTTCAACACGATTTTGCCACATTGTGTCCACGCAGGCGCATAATTGGAGGAGTGGCAACGCTTGCAAAATGAGACCTTTAAAAGTGACATCATTTCGCAGTCTTATACAATTGCGTTAGCTCAGCTGACTATAGCTGAGAACACAACTAGCTATGGGGTGTTATTTTTATAAGACTGTAGTGTGGTCGATGTGCACCTCATCATAAGAATGGTTCTAACCATTTCATGATTCACGAAAAGCTTCCAATAGAGGGATGTCAGCCACTCATGAGTTGCTGAAAAAATCGTATGTTAAAACGTTAGTCCGGTATGTGGAGGGAGTGTTGTAGATAGATAGAGGAAACCACTTTCACTTCAGCCGTGTGTGATAGTACAAACAACTCGCAATGTCTCATGCAGTTGGAAAAATCAGAGGTGAGCTTACCTCTACTTTTTCTTCATAAACTCATCAGGTGCCATGAATGTACATCGGGGGTTTTCATGTGTTTCTCGCCACAGGCCGCTCTTCCTTTAAATTTGCTTGAAGTTTATTGTAGTAGATAGAGCTTCGACCAACAGCCTCTGATTTCAATAAAAAGGTTTGGGGCTCTCCAAATCTTCTTCGGACCTTAGTTGCAAGTCGCAGTCAGGGGTAGTCTTGGAATTTGCCCGACGGGGGTAGACTCTTCGACCGGGGAGCAGCGACCCGAAGACCCTACAGCCCCGATGCCATTGCGGGGTTGGTGAGGGATGACTTGAAGAGAACCTGTGTACTACACCATGGCATTGGGGGACACATAGTACGTAAAATTTGTTTATATTAGAGGAACATACTTCCCCGCTGCTTTAATGTTTTCTCGAAATAAAAAGTAAAGTGTGAAATTGCAAAGCGCGCGAAACGTACGGAAACTTTTTGGGTAAGCCTACAAATAAAAAAACGGTGTACTTATTTAAAGCTGATAAAGGTCAATTGTCCAGGAAGTTGGGTCTTATACGGTATATCTTGCATTGTACTTCCCTCCCCTCTTCGAGTAACTTATCCTATCGCAGAACAGATACAAGGGAACTTTAACCAGGATTAGCGAAATGATGGAAATATCCGACATTTACATAGATCAGTGTGTTCTACAAGTTTCTTGAAAAGTTGGAAAATGTTTGTACTATATTTAACCATACACAACGGAGCTGTATGAGGAAGAGTGTGCAATTGAAAGCGTACACAAAATTTTAGGTTTTTTCTCAAAAAATGACCCTTTGAAAGCCAAAATGAGTAAACCAACCATGGTTGGCGACAGGGTTTCCCAATAGCTGGCCGGACCATGTCAGCCAGCTGCCCCAAGTTACTACAGCTAGCTATGTCGAGGGGATAGTGAAATGGGGATATGAAGGAGCCTAACTGCCTCATGCCATTGCAGGGCATATTTTTACATTACTTAATACTTTAAGAGCCGAGTTGTGTACTGATAGTGTTCTTTTGAATCTTAATCTTGAAATTGCAAAGCGCGTGATACGCTCGAAAATTTTTGATAGGCTTACCCAAAAAACTGATGTAAACATTAAGAACAAAAAAGGAGAAAAGAAGAACTGTGAGGTTTTCACCGTATCGGGATTAAAATAGATTGTATCGAATCCACCTGGACTACCCTAAGAAATAGCTAAACTTTGCTCCGTGAGTCGCCCACCACTTGACCGTACCGCATGACACACACACAAAAGAACAACTAGGCTCAGCAATATGGGATGAAATTTACGTCCTATACATAAACTGGATACTCTGTCTACATTGTACTTGCTTAGGTGGGCAGGTCTTGTGTTATTTAGCTATGTGAAAGTGGAACAACTGAACAGGGGTGTCCCTATGGTTCGATGAGTGGGGGTGCTGGACATTGTTTTCCCGACAAAACGGGCTACATTTCCGACAAAAAATGCCTCAACGCCTGTGTCAAGAAAGTTTAGCTCATAGGCACTGGCGTAGCCAGGATTTTTCTCATGGGGGAGGGGGAACGCAGTATGTTCTTTGATCGACTGCCTGGGGGAGGTGTCTAAGGGGAGGGTTCCCCCTCTCCTTTGAGAAATTGTTTTTAAAAATTTGGTGTCCTTACATGCCATCTGGTGCTTCATATGTAGGGTTACCTTAGTTCTCTAAGCTGAAAGTGGGACACAACTTTTGAAGACTGATCAGGTGGAGGGTGGCTTGAGTGCCGGCAGGACTATCTAAGCAGAGCGCCACCATCAGTTGGCACGAAGCGCGTAAGAAACATTTTGGAATTTGCAAACCCCCAGACGGCCGAAAATGGCACTTCCCGAGTGTTTTAATCTGTATGTACGAAGCCTTAAAATGGGGATCTCACGTCTGAAATATCTCAATTAATAAAAAAAAATCTATGAAAAATTAAACGGAAATTGACAGCACTACTAATTTATGAACTGGATTTCCCCGATCTCGAATTATGACCAAGAAATAGTTTCTTTACAGTCGATCCCTCTACCGTAATGATATTTTATTTTTGGTTCTTATCACAAATAAGTGCCGGTCGGAAAAGTTACTTTATCAGATTGCGGCAATTCTGCGTCCTGATCGGGAAAAACCGGCGCCGACCGGCAGATTTAGATTTTGGTATCTGCCCAAAAGCCAAATGGTGCAAATTTTTAAGCTGATTTCACTAGCTTTGTTTGCCTAATACGTGCAGGTCGGAAGTTCGGGCTATAGCCTTATCTTCCGGGCTAGGAACAGTGATCGAGGTTGAGAATTTTTACTGTGCACACAAAAATATGATAAAGAAGATAACAGTTATATTCGTTTTTGAGAAAATCGGAACGATTTGTCTTACCAGCCGGAACGCTCAGTTTTCCTTTCAAAAAACGGGACAATCCCGATTAATCGGGACGGATGTTAACCCTATACATATGGTACCCTTGAAATAAAATTTGCGTTCAACAAATTTACGCATTTTAAGTACTAAGAAAAATCTGGTTGCATAAAACCCATGATCGGCTAACCTCCATTCGAATTTTTTATGACGCAGCAGGTTTGAGGGTTGGGAACTCGGATTACAAAAGCTGCCACGCGGGACTTCGCAATAATCTAAGGCATGTTCTATCCTTCTTGAATTAATAATTTGACAAATAGTGTACATGAAAGATGCGCGCGAAACGCGCCGAAAAATAGACTTTTAAAAACCATTTGATAATATTTCTAGGAACTGCATCTACAGAAGGAGTCGGAAAAGCGAACTTCTTTCGCAGTAATCGGGATACAAAATGTACGCACCCTTAAGTTTACAGGCAACTTGAACGCCTCCGACTTAATGAGTTTAGTAAGTGCAAAACTAGCGCATACTGCACCGACCCGACTGCTACGCGACGGTAAAACACAGTAACATGGCAGACGGATCGGTTAGGTGTGTGCTAAATTTTGTTCTCGACCTCACTGTCTGTCCCGATTGCAATCAGACAATCTTCTTCGACTTCATCGGAAATACAAGTATTTGATATTCGGAGTGAAGTCGGGAGAAAAGGGAGGGTCGTCGCGGTTTGGTAAAGCCCTGGCAGTGTTCAGCTGCCATTGAACCAAAGGCAAGTCATCTTTTAATGAAGAAGCCCATTTTGCAAATCAGACGACAGCTCTGTGTGCTCGACCATGTGTGACTTACAAACAGTAGATAGACTTTTGAATATATCCCCCCCAGCAATGTGCGCGTACGGTTTACCTGCAATGCGACTGCGACCCGACACACCTGACTTCTGATAGAGCCACCTCCATACATTAAGTAAACGATAGTCATCAATAAAGTTCTCGACATTTCTGTGGCCCCAAATATAATATTTTTTCTAACAAAGTCAGGAAACTGCAAAAGAAAGAGGCAATTTTTTTCCCGACAGCTAGCAAAATTGCCGGACGGACGACACTTTGAAAAATTCTGGGGGTGTAAAACCCCCACACCCCCGGTAGTTACCCCCTGCAACTGAAAAAAACTGGAGTGTTTTACAGCCCGCGAAAGGCGTCGAAAGTGTTGGGTTCTTATTACCGAAAGTGTCCTCTTGAGAGCAAAAAAACGGGTACATCGTTGGGGCGGCTAGCCGCCGTCGGGACTGAATATTTTATCGTATCGACTTAGACTCCCCGACGAACTTCCGATTTCCCCGACTTGGGGCAGCCATCCCCGATCTGGCCATGGCCCCCTGCTCTCACCAAGCGCATCCCCTGATCGCCGTTGAAAGTTGAGCATCCTTCTAAAATTAATTTCTTATATCATAACTATACTACTAATTCAATACAGAGAGACCTTGCTGACTGGCTTTTTCCGCTTCAACCCACTGTTACGCTGCCCACAATATTTAGTTTGAAGGGAAGTGGTTCAAACTTCGATCAGTCTAGCTGCCATACTGGAAGAGTTATGAATATCGGAGATAAAGATCAAAGTAATTCACCAGTACCAAAGATAATTAAAAAATCCAACTTACAAACTTCAGTTTTTAGTTTCACTTCTGATTACACTATTTCCTTTATCATTTTGTGATATCTTTACACACTTCCCGGCGGGGAACTTAATGGTGTCGGAATCGCGTGGGAACTATTTCGATATTTGTATCCACCTCCAAGCGCTACCGTGCCTTTTCATCGTTCGTTTTCAGCCCGCCTTCGAAATATATTTTAACAGATGAAGGCTGACAGATTGTTAAAAGTCGTATCGCCTGGCTGGAGAGGTGGAGAGTTTCATTTAAGCTACAATCTTGGACAAAAACTCGTTGAGACACCCCTGCTCCCCCTCCCCCTCACAATTTTGACTACATTTATCTTGTTCACGGCATGCAGTCACTGTTTCTGCGCCTTTTTCTATTCAATTTGTTCTCGTAAATGGATCGCTTGGAGCTCAGACAGTCCACAAATTGTCGAAAAGTTAGAACTATTCGCGAGACACAGTAGAAAGTGTTTATTTTTGCTGGGTTGCTTCGCCAAAGGGGTATTTTTATTTGGATAATAGGACGATAACAGAGAACAGAGAATAATCAGTATATTCTGGGTCTATATTAAAGTGCTTGATAATATAATACTATTGAGGTTAGAAGCATTGGGGGAGTAGCCGAATCTATACAGAAAATATGCCATACATGCTAACTTGATTAGATCGGCAGTGGAGGATAAGCTAACCAAACGGTCTACCATCTAGCTACAATCTTGGACAAAACTCGTTGGGACACTCCCGCTCCCCCTCACAATGTTGACCACATTTATCCTGTTCACGGCATGCAGTCACTCTTTCTGCGCAACATTGGCATGCAGTCACTCTTTCTGCGCAATATTGGGAGTGGGAGCGGGGATTCCATGCAAACCTGGGAACTGAGATTTAAGAATATTATGACAAAGTGTCCCAACAGTTTTGTCCAAGACTGTAGGACAGCTTAAGACCCATCTCTAAGAAGAGACAGTAGGCCAACAGTCATATTAAAAGTAGGCTAATTACACCGACAAGCAATATGTTTCCCCATTAATTTATTTATTTTTGTGCCCTTCAATTTGTATCACCATTAACGTTTAAGCAATAACTCTCTTCACCGACCAAAAGACTAAGGCTTGACTATACGTCTAGTGTCGCTTATACTAATAGCAAGAACTTTCTTTTAAGCTGTGGTGTCGTCATGGCTTCAGAGATATAAAAAAATTTTTATTTTATTTTACTAAGTTAAGGATGAAAAAACAAAGGGCGGCTCTTGCTTGTCTCCGCCTTTAAAGGGAAAATGCAGTCCCCTCAATTTGAAGCAGTGTACCCTGGTACACTGGTTCAGGAATGGCTCCGATCAATCATGTGACAATATTGTTGTTACTTATTCCCTAAATTTATGCAGAATAACTCATTAGTTTACCCTCAATATTCAATGAATTGACACAGGAACATTATGAAAATACTTGTGAGAGAAATAAGACGAGATCTGTAAGATTTAGCAACTTATTGAAAGTAAACTTGGGGGACTGCCATCTCCCTTTAGTGTGAATGTTGTTTTTTAAAGTCTTATTCATAAATCTACCAAAAATGCAATATAGTGAAAAAATACTGATGCTAAGCTCTGTTGAACAAATGACCTTGTGCTGCGGTCGGTTCATTCGATGCTTACTGTGCGCACTTCTGCACTACTCGAGAAAAACGTTTTTTTTTTTCCTGGGGGGGGGGGGTAAATATAGTGAAACGGATTGCTATACACTTTTTGACAATAACATCAATTCGTAGTCGGCAAGTTTTACGTAAATCTAAATGAGACGATGACAGACGAACTGGCAAATGGCAAAACCGATTATCAAAACACCTTCACCTGTCTCTATGAATACTGTTCTCCAAATTTGAGTCCTCCAATATGAGTTACATTCTCGGATTGCAATTTTCAAGAACTGCGTATCAATTTTGCAGGCTGTAAGATAAAATAGGAAGGGAATCTGATTGTTTATCAGCCTTCCCTTTGAGGAAAAGTATTTTCAGTAACAAAGAATTCAAGGTGGACAATTTTACCCTGAAACTTTCGTTCGACCTTTTGGCATTGTGACCTTTGCGGGGAATGACAGGCTTTAAAAGTTACCCCTTTACAAAAGCAGTGTACCAAAACTGACGCCAGTTTCATATATATTTTTATAACCAAATTTAATAATAACTACTTCTATTAGCCTTTGAACTTTAACCCTGTATGCTGAGGTCACAAGTCACTAATACATGCCTGTACGCATCCCCTTAGCTTTAGCCTATCCGTGTTTCTAGTTGCGAATGAGTTCACCACACAAATTTGGGGGCTAAATTTCCATGTTACCTGCTTATCTAATGAACTATGACCTTATTTAATTTTTTAGTGTCTAAATGTCTCCTTTTATGTTATCAACGAGTGTTGAAAAGATGTAATGATGGTGTCTTTCTATAGAGGTTCTTCACCGACGTCATCAAACCACGTGACGTGTTTACTTTTTGACCTGGTCGTCAAGATTCAATCAGTGCTAATCATCCAATGTACGAGTCTACACACACAAGTCGACTTAGCGTACAATCTGAGTATTTCTTTGTTATTTCCTTTGTGTTTTCTTCCTTAACCTTAACTTTAACAGTAGAGTGTCTATTGTTAAATTTCCGAAGACTTGAGAAATCTATTGAATTTCCTTCTAAAGACCTGAAATCCATTGTT
>WURT03133627.1:0-11429 GCA_009936505.3 Holothuria glaberrima | reverse complement strand
ATAGGCCCCCAACTTTCAAAGAAAAACGTTCTAGTGCCATTGTCATTTTAAGACTTAAAATGGGTCACGTTTTGCTATTATATGAAAAAGAAACCATATTTTTGGTATTATCAAACTAGCAATATTGACAATAATTTCACCGCATTAAAGGCATTTGAAATGTCTAACTCCTCAGAGCTTCCGGGGGGTTCGCTCCCTAGACCTCATGCCATAGTGCTTGCTATACGCGCGAGCATTGCCGTTGTCGCGGCAAAATTCGACCCCCCTTTAAAAATGTCTGGTGACGCCCATGCAGGGTATCTGACGATATTTAGCATACCTTTTCAATGAGTATTTTTATTGGTGATAATCTAAACACTTATCTCAATTAGCTTGTAAATATCTATTTATTTTATTGTATTGTCTGTTGGTGAAAGTACATCAGAATATAAAAGAAACAAACCCATAAACGCGATCCTTGATTGTTGGAATGCAGAAAATGTCCACCACAATTGGGAGCTCTTCGACTGGGCATAATGACGACCTATTGTAATCCCAAATTAACAGACGAGTTTATCACTTTAAGTGACCCGAATTTTTCTCGGGGTTGGTATGAACTTGTTTAGAACAGGGAGGTGTTAGGAATAAGTGGTTTACTGCTTTTTCGGGAAGTTAAAAGGCTATTAGTCTACTGAGCTAATTAAAAATGCACCATTTTAACGTGACATCATGTTTTGGCAGATTACGTATTTGGTATTACGTGATTAATGATTAATATATATGGATGGCAAAAGCCACCCTTTATTACAATGACTTACCACGCAAGGCTGGTTGAAAAAGGACTTTAACCTCGCTGGTGTGTACTATTTTTGGCCAAAATTGTTACTTTTTGTTTATAATTTGTTGCACATGTCTCCAAGAGCAGAAAAGGAAAATTTCGCTTAAACAAATTCAAGATTTGGAAAGAAATTGAAAGAAATAAGCAAACAGCAGTAACACCTGAGTAGGTGGCAGTGGCTTTTTTCGCCGTCCAAAATGACCGACAAAACCGTGTGCTATGACGTCAATGCACGACCTAGTGTGGAAGGACTACCAGATTATGGTAAATCTGACACTTAAAATCTCGACTTGGCTCTGAAATTGTTTTGGTTTTCGCAGTGAATAAAGACTTCAATATTAGCTTAATACAGCGTAATTTGAACATATTTCAGTGTACGTGACGTTTCTTCAAACATATTGAAGTTTTTGTGATATTCTTTCTCAAGTCGCACTGAATCGAACTGTTGCAGTTGTCTATGTAGGTATTGGCCTATCCCCGCAAATTGCATATTACTTGCAGTAGTTGGATTTCCAACGGATTAAGCGTACAATTTGATTGAAAGAAGACAGTTATCATCAGTCTTGGCTGTAACCTGATTTTGACCTAGAGGGTAATGCAAAATCATTTTCTGGAGTGTGGCGTGAAACGGGGTAACTGGGTGAAGGTATAAGAGGCGTCGCCCCCCCCCCCCCCAATGGAGGGTAAAGGGGGAAAGTAGCGAAACCTAAGGCAAAGGCTATATTTTTCGAAAACAGTTAACTTCTTATATTAACTTGAAGTGAAGGGTTTTCAAACGTATTTTCAGAGAAAATCATATGACACAATTGACAAAATTGGGGCCTGGACCCCCGGGCCCCTAATGGGCACAACGCCTCTGATTTAGATCACATTTTTAAACGAAGAGATTGTCTGCCAAATGGACTGCTGGTAAATGAACCTATCTGTGCAGAACGCTAGACCACAGAAACTTGCATCTATCTTCAGATCTTGCGTTTTTGAAAAAAATGCACAAATATATTAGAAACTTGTGAGCTCAGTGAAGTGCTTTGCAAATGCAAAGAATTTTAACAGTCACTGTATGCAACTTTGTATAGACTATTGTAGACGTGGTCCATTAAATTTTGGCCTCATCTATCTAAATTATCCTTAGTAGATTGTCTCCAACGCATGGACGATGCACCCAGGAAGTAAAGTCTGCTCCTCTCCCTGCACTATTTATCCGAGGTTAAATCATCCCCGATGTTCTACACATGTGATGATTTTAAACTAATGATTCTCAGGACGAAGTTCCTCCTTCATGCCAACCAGCCTCATTTCTTGAAATGGTGGAGCAGTACCAATAATTGATGCATTTCATTAAAGTCCTCTGAACTGGCTCAAAGTTGATGTTTACATAATATTCTAATGCGGTCCTTTACCCGAGCCCTGCCTCTCTATTTGGCCCCTACCCAGGTGAGCATGGGATGGTTGAGCCTCCCACCCCGATCCTTACCCGAAGAAGCGACTTTATACGACAATCACGATAGATTTTGTAATTAGTCTTTTCAGCAACTCTGTACGTTTTGCAGTAAAAGATGCTTTTAAGAAAGAATCACTTCGGGGGTCATCGAGAGGGCTTCAGGGTCACATGTGGACCAAAAGCTTGTGAATGAGAGTATTGATCATCCGAGGAATGATTTACTCAGAAACACATAAGTCTAGGGGGTGATTTATTCCCAATTTTTGGGCTTAGTAGACAAGGAGGGAGAATATAACGATATAGATAATGTCTCTGAGTATATTGCCAAGGGGATGATCTACACTGTAACTCCGGCCCTGGTCTCATGGCTGCACCCTGGACCGTAGACGAAGAGTTCGGATACGCAATATTTCTCTTTAAATCTTTGTACTCAACATGGGACCCCGACGGAGCCTTAAAATTTTCCCCGTGAAAGTAATCATTCTGCCACTTTAAACACTCTGTCTACACAAAACTACCGAGTTTGCTCAGGGCGGCAGGCTATATCACCTTTTGCAGGACCCTCGATACTCCTGCGAGTCTATCGAATGGTTGAAAAAGGTTTATTCTACATGTTCCAAATGACGGAAGCTTGTGATGACCACGTATTGATCAACACTCCTCTCCGGTAGTCACTGTATAAACACAAACTTGATGCCAAGGTGAACTGTGACGTATTTTAAGAAAGAGCGAATAAAATGGATCTTTGTTACCCTATGAAGCTTTGTTCCCTGTTATAATGGGAGAATGCATGCCATTCACGTGTCCTCTTTTCGTTCATTCAAAAAATGCTTGAAAACCTATTTAATTAGTTGCTATAATCCTTAAGTAGTTGTACGTTTGTTCTATCTCCTCCCTTTCCTCTTCTCACCTATGTTCCTGCTGTAATTACTGACTTTTTCTGTAATTTAGTTTTCTCTTTACTTTCAGTTGTTTGCTTTATTTTTTTGTTTTCCTTGGTCACTAGCTTTGACAAACATTTAGTGTTTTTCTAGTGTCCAGTATATGTTCTATATTGTAATTATTATATGAATGTCTGTATTCTACAACCGAACATATGCGAAATAAATCTGAATCTGAATCTTGGACCAGTGGTTTACGCCTCACTCCTTGCACCATATGGGCACCAGAACTATCCCACATGGATCATTTTGGCATATGGGCTGGCACATATGGGCCCCTTATGAATCTTGGGTGCAAAATCATATGGGCCCCGTATGGGTTCACCTATATGGGGCCCATGTAGGTTTGCTACCTAGGTATCCCCTTGCCCATATTGCCCTCGTTGTATGGCAGTGGAACGATTATTAATACAGTGTAACAATAGAGTATTATATTACTTAATGTAAGAGAGATGTTTCGGGAATGGCAAGCCCGAGCTCACATCTGTACATGGCAGCTATTGTTATCGTAATGCTATAATTAAATCTGCCCGACTTAACAAAACAGTTATGGAAAGGACAAAACTGTTGGTTTCAAACTCACAATTCAACAGATATTTTACTGATTAATTCATATAACCCAGTAGACCCTGAAATTGTGCAAGTTCACTGGAATTAGTTCATCGGGTGTTTTTGCTATAATACTATTGTCCTATAGGATACCGTGACTGATAATGAACGCAGTATGCCTATACATCAAACAATGTAATGTGTTTGTCACATGATATCCCGTTATTTTCACGCAGTAAAAAGGAGCTTTATACTACAACAATAAACTAAAAAACTGTATGGGAAACAGTGTGTCATGGGAAGCAATTATGGTCTGCATGAATATATTAAAGACTACCGCTGTGTAGCGACTGAAAACTTGCTTTCAAATGTCTCCAGTTTTCATCGCACCTGACACGTGAGTTAATAGAGGTATATACGTTAATCAGGTGTACAAAGTAACTCTAACTCTAACATCTCAACTCATGACACTCATGAAAAGATTACACAGGAAGGGGCTTCATGCAGGGAGTATATTTCTTTATTGAACCTTATTTCATCTAGAGGCTTTGGCTGATTACCCCACCACCCCTGCAGCCCCTCTCCTCTCCTACACAGGCTAATTTGTCATCGGGCCGGTTCAACCTTGTTCCCAGTATGTGAAGTAAATTAGAGTGATGTTTATTTTCGTTTTAAAACGTATTTTTGGACGAAAAATAATTTGAACCATATGACGTTCCATATAGCTCACAACTCTAACAAGCACTCCCTGATTAGTTTCGATTTGGTTTTTAGGCTTCCGACGATGTGATAGATCGCGGTTGGACAATTTTCCCGTTCATCAGTATTCGTAAATTTGCCTTTACAGTAGAGTAATCGCAGGTAGACGGTGGTGGCCCCCTATTCACCGATGCATTTACCGTGAGTGGTAAATCCAGGACTCACTGAACCCAGTAGTAAATTTCAGTTAAGTCAACGGGTATTTGGAAGGTTGTCTTGTACGAGACTATTTCACGCTCACTCATCAGTACGTCCTTAATTAGGAACCACTGTAAGTACGCCTTCTACATACTCGAGGATTTCTAGTCTAGAGCTACGTTTATACATAGAGAACTCGAGTTACGAACAGTTCACTTAAAATACGCTCTCATTTTGTCTGTAAGATAAGTACAAAGTTGATAACGCCCGGGACAAGACTACACTGAAGGGGGCTCGTTGCTCAAATTGCACCGTGCAACATATGAGAACACCTGGGAGCGCCACCATTTGTTGACGAAAATCGAAACAAAATAATTAGCCAAAAATGTCTGAGAGATTGCAGAAAATGGTAATTTCCCGGCCTGCCTTGGAAATCCTTTGTGCTTTTTGTTATAAGATGTATCTGTCCAGAAATTTACGCCATAAGCTTAAGTATCCATGCCTTAAGCATACAGGACCACTTTTATTTAGGAGGTGGGGGAGGGGGGGGGAGGTGAAAACTTTTGCAGAAATTGTAAGGGCGTGTGCCACAAAATAACAAACATTTCAGTAACGGAAAATAGCAATTTTTCTGCCCGAATAGAGAGATGCAGTCCCCAGCCGCAGCCTCATACGCATGTGCTCTAGGTGTATACGGTCATGTTGTTAATTTAATGTCAAGAATTTTAAAACGTACGCCAGCCTACGAAAATTGCACTGTCTGAACACATTTCAGCACAGGCATTTTCCCCAAAGTATATAACCTGTATATTTTTTGCGCATAGATTTCTACATAGTTGCCTTCCCGATGAACAAACTGTTTTATTGCAGGGCACGCTGACAACACCCAAATGCGTAATTAGAATGCTTAAAATGGCTGCGGTAGAATGTGCAATTATCTTGTTCAGATGTAAAGCGAAAGACCACAGAAGCAATTATTATATAACAAAAAATATGCAACATACACACCCTTTTCCAACCAAAAAAGAAATCCGGCAAACAATGGCTTTTATGCTGCAGTGACTGATGCCATGAAAGCTGTTTTTCACCTTAACCCCACCATTCTGGTCCGACTAGGGAGTTGCTTTTTGTCAAATAGCAACTCTTTGGTCCGACTGCGTGAGGTATGCCCATGAGGCTATTAAGAATAGCCTCATGGTAGGTGTAAGTCATTTTATAAGACGCTACCAATACATGCATGAAGGGCGCTCTGAGATCGCATTTTCGTGGAATATGCTCAATGGTTGCGTCTGTTCGAGTTAGTCACTGCTTTACCTGGTCGTGGTGGCGCCAGGCAGAAAGGTGTTTGAGGGGAAGGGGACTGACTCCTCTACCTCCCTGGCCAATCGGGGAAACCTTCACTCAGTTTGGGGGTTTAAGGTTAAGGGAAACAGACAGAGAGAGAATTTGAAAAAACAGAAGAAGTAACCAAAACTTTTATTAAATCAAAACTATTCATATTATTTTGTCACCGAACTCTTAAAGCACCGAGCAAGGAAAGTTCCTCCTCCCTACCCGTAATTCATCAGTCAGTATCGAAGTCCAGCCCGTGATCCCCCCCCCCCAAAAAATAAAAAATATTGATTTTTCGAGCTTCGCGCAGGTTTTGGTAGCCTGTGACTGCAGTTTATATTTAGGTTAGGTAGGATACAGGATGACACAAAGCATAAAACTGCGGTGAAAAATGTTTCAAGAGAGAGTGCAAATTTTTGTAATATGGCGTGTTTGGTATGCCAGACATCTTCCATACGGGCATTCCGCTCATGATGGTCTTCTCGGCGAATTAACTCCTTTTGTGTTCCTGACTATGATAACGGCCTATGCTTTGGGCCAAATCTTGAGTTTGCGCCGGCCTGATTACACGCCGTCCACCCAAGGGGTGAGCAAAACCACCTCCCTGCTCAAACTGGGCCTGGCATGAAGTGTGGGCCGAATTGCATGCACCTATATTGTGCATATTTTAAACGTGTGCTATTGAATTAGACAAGTGCTCAGACACAGTGTTCCCAAATTTAATGCTTTTTTTTTAAAGAGAATATTAGGTATTTTTTACATGTGTTAAGACTTCAAAATGCAGTATTGTTGTACTTTGCTTTAGCCATATTTTTGTTGTCTCTGAGAAATAAAAGAATTTACAACTTGCCCCATATCCTGCTACAATCTGCCCCTACACTGGATTTGATTGCAAAACTCGTATTGACAAATTTTTTGTGTGTTTTGCAAAAATAAAAAAGACACGTCTATATCTGTTAAGAATGGATCTTGAAAAATTGTCCACTCATAAATCCTAAAAAGTGTGTCAACATGAATTTTCTGGACTTTACACTGAAATACAAAGAAATTTTTGTACGGAATTGTACATTATGGGCCCGAATGCAGCAGGGGTGGTGCCAGAATTTGTCCCTACGGGGGGGGGGGCAGCGACCCGAAGCCCCGACAGCCCCGATGCCGTCGAGGGGTTAGTGAGGAGGGATTTGAAGAAAACCTGTGTACTAGACCATGCCATTGGCGGTCAAATATTTCATTAAAATTAGTATAGCCTATTACAAGAGAAACATAGTTCCGCGCTGATTTAATGCTTTTCCCGTTATCTGAACTGTGACATTCAGTTGCAAAACACACGAAGCACGCGAAATTTTTGGGGATAAGCCTACACTAAAAAGAATCTGTACTTATCACGTGTCCTCCTTTGCCCGGGGAATCGCCGTCCGTGAGTACTACTGAACACTGAGCTAGTAGCCATGGGCGTAGGAAGCTGTTCGAGACTGGGGGCTGAACCTTGTTTCGGATCGCCGTCCCGGGAGAGGGTCTAAGGGGAGGGGTGTCCCACTGCGCTTTGCAAAATTTTTGGATACTTGGGGGTCCTTAGATGCAATTTGGTGCACCATTCTGGACAAATTTTCAGGTAAATTACTGCAAATTTTTGACATTTCTTACAGAAGAGACAAGTAAGGGGTTTTCGTCCTTGGAAAGTGGGGGACTGAAGCATATACTTCGGCCCCCACAAATTTTGCTGGGGATGATGGTGCCCCAGCCCCATCCCCCGCTTCCTACGTCTTTGCTAGTAGCCAACTGACATTACAGATGAAAATCATGAATGCCAAGAGTGGAGGGTTAAAATTTGCTCAGCTATTAGCGGCAGAGCTTGCCGGTGAGCGCTTCCTGATAGGTGAAAATATCGCCAAACCACTTGTTTCAAAACTATGCTATGATGAAATTCATTTTATCACATACTTATTTCATCTTTGAAGGTGAATACTACGTTCAGGCCAATGGCACCGCCATGGGGACTAAAATGGCCCGGCCTATGCCTGTCTTTTCATGGCTACCCTTGAAGAGGATTTCCTTGAAGGTCGCGCTCACAGACCTCTGATATACTTAAGATTTATTGATGATATTTTTATGATCTGGGACCAAGGAGAAGCAGAGTTAATTACTTTCATTCGAGACCTTAATAATGCCCACAGCTCTATCAAATTCACTCACCACTTTTCCCCATCGTCAATACCCTTTCTGGATGTTCTAGTAAGCTTGCGTGATTCATCCATTCATACATCCGTATACTGTAAGCCCACTGACAGGCATGCGTTTCTCCAGTATACAAGTTTTCACCCTATCCACATCAAAGAGTCTATTGCGTATAGCCAGGCTCTTAGACTTGAGCGAATATGCTCGGCCCGACGGACTTCAGTGCCCAATTATCTGAGCTGAAATTACGGTTTCTTGACCGTGGCTACCCCCTTCGCTTAATCAATGCTATTTGCAGAAAGAACAAATTCCCACCAGGGCAGCTGTTACAGTATAAGTCCAAGGCTAACAGTGATCGCATTCCCTTTGTCACCAATTATTTTCCACAATGCAGAAGACTCTTTAGACATTTCAAGTCCCTTTGGTCCACACTAAGATTGGGACCCCACCCGGCCCCCGCGTGTTTCGATTATCAGCCAGTCCTCTCCCTTAAACAGCCACCCTCACTGAGTTCCCTTCTTGTCTCCAGTTCCCTACCCCCGTTGAACCCACCCCCACCGGGTAACCTGCCATGTAATCGCCCCCGCTGACAGATCTGCAAGCATATGGTTACTGACAACGTTACCCCTCCCGGCACCAATATTAAGCTTTACCCAGGGCCCTTCAACTGCAACTCGTCTAATGTGGTTTACCTTTTCTATTATGACAAATGCCCTAATGGAAATTACGTTGGCAAGACCAAAACCCAGTTCCGTCTTCGTTTTAACAACCATAAACAGACAATTCGCAATAAATCCGAACAACACATTGTTTCACTTCACTTCAATCTCCCAGATAATGGACTTCAAAATTTACACATGACTGTTGTCTCCTACGCGGAGGATTCAAATCCGATTCCGAACGTAAATCGTGTGAACTAAAGCTCATCAATAGGCTCAATACGCTGGTTCATGGTCTAAATAGGAAACGGTCGCACTTGGGTGCTTTCAATTATGCTGACTTGTCAGCTTTTTCGTGTTTTGTAACTTTCTGTATTGTAACTTTCTGGTAGAAAGTTCACTGTCTGTTTATACGCTGAGGAAGAAGCAGGGCTTCGAAAATTCTGTAACCATTTTCAATACTATGTTGGCTAGTATATTCTGGACAGTGCGTGAGCATGGATCTGCTTTCATTGGAATTGTAACTGGCAAAATTGGATTAATAGAATAATTTTCCTAACTTATCCCCAACAATTATTGTAGGCTATTAAAACTTGCACTCAGCATGTAATGTTCCAGTCACATACTGATTAAACATTCATGCACAATTCTCGGCTATATTTAAAAAGTGTGCGCTGTAGGGTGTACTGCGTAAAGTATCCCAAGTAGCAAACCTACATGGGCCCCATATAGATGAACCCATATGGGGCTCATGTGATTTTGCAACCAAGATTCATGAGGGGCCCATAAAGACCAGCCCATTTGCCCATATGACCCATATGGGCTGGTTCTGGTGCCCATATGGGGCGCAATTGACCACAACTTGGGCCCCAGATCTATCCCATATGGGTCATATGGGTTATCTTGGCTGTTCCATATGGCTCCTTATAAATCTTGGTTGTAAAATCATATGGGCCCATATATTTGTCGTTATGGGGCCCATAAGGGGCTCATATTGGAATGTTACTTGGGATGTACTATTCAAATGTGCCTGAAATACTGGGAAATCTCAAAGATCCTTATTTTTTATCCCAATTGTTTTGACCTTGGATTGATTAGTAGGGTTGCTATCTTGCCCCTGAGACATATAAATTTTTAAAAATTCCACTGCTAAGGATGCATTTATGGTATGAATATTTTATATTTTTATTGCATAAAATTAATAGTCAGGCCTAAATTTTATAGAAAAACAAAACATTGTCCTTCAGTATGAAGTCATGATCACACCTGCTTGCTTCAAGTTCACTTTTGGTAGAAAATGTGTCAATTTCAATTGCTAATATCTCGAGAACCCAACATGGGAAATGGATGAAAATTTCAAAGAATATTTAGAATGTGTTCCTCTTTAACATTTCAAACGTAAATTTGGGTCGGGACCATTCTTTTAAAAACTAATAGCCTATGTATACAGGCCTATGTATACAGGCCTATGTATATGCGGAAAATTACTGCCTTTTCATAATTACATTTGCAAAATAATGCAGCAAATGTAGTACTAGTAATACACGTCCGTCAAGCAGGCAACAAATGTAGACTGATATGATGCACTGCACTAGCGATTTTTATCCAGTGGCCGCCACAGGCCATCTTCTCCTTTAGTATGGCCGTAGGGGCCAGGGGCCTGGGGTGGCCGCCCACCCTCCCCCAATGTCAGAAACCTGACTAAATCGAGCAGATGTTTTGTCTCAGTAGGGAGGAAAATTGGACAGTTAAATGAGGTCTAGAGTCGGGAAAAACTCGCTGCCCTCCCTGGGAAAAACAGTCTCGTGCGGCCATGCCCTAATTCTTCCCCACCCTTCACTTCAACTTTCCACCCCGTTACTATGCGCGTGTTTCTACTTTCGAGGAAATTTCGATCCTCCGGAAATGTAGATTATAACCGGGGCTCTTGAACATTTAAATAAATACAAAGATTTGTAATTGTGAAGAGTATTGGTACAGTATTCAATAACTCCTACAGTCAGATAAAATCTTACTAAAAATAAAAAAAGGGTATTATTATTGAGCTCACTTAGGAAATCGAATTTTGAAGCATGGAAGCACTTTACCTTCATAGCAAGTGTCGAATATGACTGGCCTCCTTTTACGTACGTCCATACTCTATTGGTATATTGCGAGCAGGGT
Organism: Holothuria glaberrima; assembly: GCA_009936505.3. Classification (NCBI taxonomy): domain Eukaryota; kingdom Metazoa; phylum Echinodermata; class Holothuroidea; order Aspidochirotida; family Holothuriidae; genus Holothuria; species Holothuria glaberrima. The sequence continues at coordinate 455 of WURT03133627.1, read as the reverse complement.
TGCCAGTTTGGCCTTTTATAGGCCACAAATGCAAAATTTGGCCTATTTTGCATTTGTTTGGCCTATGAAATTTGAAACTTGTAGGCCAATTGCGATTTGGCCTATTTTTGGCCTATTTTGGAAAATTCTTGCAACCTTGCTAAATGTCGGTTTATCATGACGATTTCTGAAGCACGATACGTACAGTGCCTAGGGCATGAGCAAAACTTGACAGAGTCCAATCATGGTCCTGCGTTATTGCACGGCGCGCAATCACAAGTCTAATGTTTTATTATGTATAAATTTATTGATATGACTGTGACTATGTGAGGGCGCGGTCGTACATTTTTGTAGCTCTGTGTTTTTCTTAATGTTTTATCTCTGTTTTACTCACCCCTTTGTTTATAGTGTGTACATCGTGTATCTTAAGGCTTTAGGTTTTGGATTTTAACTGTTTGGTGTCTTTATTGTGAATC
>WURT03133616.1:0-11430 GCA_009936505.3 Holothuria glaberrima | reverse complement strand
CTTAGTCCTTTGGAAAATTTTTTGATATTTGAGGGTCCTTAGATGCAATCTGGTGCATTATTTTGGACAAATTCTAAAATAAATTACTGCAAATTTTTGACATTTCTTACAGAAGAGACAAATAACGGGTGCTTGGAAAGTGGGGTGCTAAAGCATACTTCATCCCCCACAAATTTCGCTGGGGGGCTGTCGCCCCAGCCCCCCCGCTTCCTACGCCCTTAGCAGACCCAAACCTACCTTATATTTCTTAAGGCCATGTCCTGGTGAGCATACAAGGCTATAATGTCTAATCCAGCAATCTCTCTGCAGTGTGTGGAATGTGAGCTACTCTGCGTTTTTAGAATTTTCCAAACTTTTGCTGTCAATCAAAGAGCAGTCACCAACTGAGAATTTTGATAACCCACACTAAAATATACTTTGGGGTAAGGAGTTTCTGTCTTAAATATAACATATTTCCCTAACAATTTAACTGATTATTGAAATGATCTGGTGTCATTGCATACTTATTATGGAGGGCACGAAGGAGGAGCAATTGATCGATCGTTCATTCATATTTACTGTATTCATGAAGTGAGAGGGACATAACCTTGTACTTGTACCGTGTCATGAAGCTTCAACACAAGACAGAAGCTTCACCCAGGCTTAGTTTAGGGTTGTTTTTTGCACCCAGTTTGTTCGTACAATACGGAAATACATATAAACTACAAGAGAAACATACAAAATCGATAAGGGTAACAGAATCTAAACCCGACAAGGCTGACAAGAATTTGGCCAATTTCCAATGTAGCCTGCTCGAAACATGAAAGTTACTTAAAAACTTTAATCAAAATTAAATGCCAATGAAAAGTTAAAAATAAAACTAACAAAAACCTCGAGATTAAAATATAAAAATGTCTAAAATATAAAAAATATAAACATGTGTAGGAAATAAACAGACAGGTCAATTGGTTACAATGACACGACAATCAGGCTTATAGCGTGCTCAAAATGGTTTACATAGACCTATTATTGTCACTTTTCTGTTTCATGAATTTACATCGTCGAAAAAACATATTTTCTCAGGCCAGTTTCTGGCGATGACTTTGGGACAGAAAGTATTTTTTCCACGCGCAGATTACTTACTCCTTAGGTAACTTTTGCACTTGGCATCACATTCTGTAACCTTCAGTAAACCTGAAGGGATTCCTTGACTAAGGAAAATCATTCTCGAAAAAAGAATATCTTGACTTTGGGACGATATTTTGGTACGGGGTTAGTTTGGAGAAAAATACCATATGGGACCCCAGAAACCACAGCTAAAAATAATACACTTAAAATTGAAGTAACAAGTGAAAAGGTGTCTACCTGCGGAATCGTTGTTTTTCCCATAGCCTAAATACGAAAAGAAAAATGGAACGTTGCAAAAGTTGAAAACTTTTTGACCAAAAGTTTGCACATTTTATACCTTCATATACCACATTTTAACTGGAAACGATGTTTTCGAAGGGCAAGATATGACGTGAGGAATTAGGATGTATCCTGTGGACAAGTTCCTACAGATGCGGGTGCCATTGATATTTGAAATGTAATATACCGTAGTGTACCACACGTTGCACTGGATGGAGTTTGCTTTTGTGTTAGCAAAGTAAAGGGGGAATGCTAAAGATATTTTGATGTATTGTACGTGTAGATTCCCAGGAAGTACTGGTAAAAATTTCTTGTTGAACTTAGAGTATGCCCACCATTGGGACAGATGGCTTTTTAATCCTCTGCACCGGTCGAGTCTCGGGAAACCACAAAAATGTCTTTGGTCCAGTCGGTACTTCACTTAGGACGACTACAGATACCTTGTCCTCACTCTCATTAGTATTTATGAAATTAATTTTTGATGTTAATATGTGATGTATGTATGTTCTTCCACAGTAAATATTGTGCGTTTCATTTTTTCCTTCTTAACGTCCACAGAATGTTTGTCGTCATATCCTATTTAACGTCTTTGTTCCTGCTGTCAGCGCTGGCCAGCGACATACCGACACCGACGCCGTGTCGTGATGACGGAAATTACGCCAATGCATCCCTCACGCGTGTTCCTGGTCACCAAGAAGGCTGCCACCCTGGAGTAATGACTTTGACGGGAAATTCAATTGTTAGCATTCCATCGGGAGCCTTTGAAGGCTATAACGGGCTTGAAATGGTGATTGTTTCACATAATCAGTTGAGAATGGTAGAGAAGGGTGCATATGGTGGTGTTGTAAGCCTTAAGACGGTGGATTTATCGTATAATAATATCCAATATTTGAACCAATCATTCAGTGCAACATCTATTGACGATGTTGATCTCTCACACAATGAAATACAATCCCTAGATTCCACCGCCTTCAGTGGAACTACAATTATGCTAAGAATTGATCTTTCATTTAATCACATTTCTGACGTCAATGACACCACTTTCTATGACTCTACTGACTTAGAAATGTTGAATCTAGCGCATAATAAGATAGAGACCCTTGGTGAATCATTTTTCGCATCAAATACAAAATTAAAAACGATCAATCTCTCATACAACCGCCTGTGTTCACTTCCCCCAAGCATATTTCAGAACTTGACCCTCTTGTTCGAAGTCAAGTTGTCTCATAATCCTTTGTTCTCTATAAAATTCGTGTTCTCCAGCCCTTCAATCTTCCTTGACGCAGACAATTGTGGCCAGCCCCAAATTCCAGACGTACAATTCGATTGTGGAGGGGTTGTCATCGAAATGCGGAACTTTAGAGTGGAGTGTAACTGTTATAACTTGACAGTGAAAGCAACCCGTACCCCCAGTTGCATGGATGAAGTCACCGATAACTACACAAATGTCAATTGTTTAAATAAAGAAGTTACGACTGTAGCGAGTATAGCTTACGGTGAAAACACACAATCAACGGAATACATACAATCAACCGAAAATATACAATCAACGGAAAACATGAAATCAACGAAAAATATACAATCAACGGAAAACATGAAATCAACGGACAGCACACAAGTGACGGAAATGACACAGTCAACGGAAAACATACAATCAACTGAAAGCATTAAAACAACTGAAAATATAACATCAAAGCAAAGAGTAAAAGTAACGACAATAATAAATTTTTCGGAAAACTTACAATCGCCGGAAAGCATTCAATCAAATTCGGGCATTAATGTGAATGGAGCTCACCATCAACCATCATCACTGTCACAATTACTGATTGCATTACCGGTTGCATTTTCTGTGATCAAGTTTATGTAAATGCTAATTTTGTCAGTCCAGTGAACGTGGAAGAATGTGTGGCGGACAACCTGCCTCTGTACAAGAATGTGTTCTAAGCCAGTTTTGTGTTGACTGTTTACGTTTTCTGAAGATCAAATGGCAGTTGGTTATCTTCATCCATGTTTACGATTTAAAATAAATGTAGCTCTAAATGAGAAATCATACTGCCAATCCACAGTTCGTTCTTGTTACCTCTGAAGCTGAGCAAGTGAGCACAGATGTTAAATACATGCCTTCAATGATAGAAGTACCTGAGTACTATCTGTGGTTGGATCTTCGGAACGACTTTGTGCACATTCAACGAAATTTCGGTCAGGATTCTGCAGTAAAGCAACTGAGTTGTAACCGTTCCATCCATAAGATTAGAAGTGTAGTAACTTAATAAGACCGGTCATACAAGCTAGTGAGGGGCTCACGGTTGATATGAAACCTAGGTTTGCGAACTTTGTTGATAGGACACCTTACTCTGAATCCCTTTCCTCCCTCATATTTGGTCAACTTACCATACTTGTTGACGCTGATTATTTAAGACATTTTCGAAGCGCTTCGAGCGCACCTTTTGCACAAAAACATTGAGGTCTATGCACAATCATACAAATATACGTATGTGACGTCACAGATTAAGTGTGCCTTCGTCTAAGGTAAGCCCGTAACCATATTAAAACTTGCATCAACACAAGTACAGGTAGCTAATTTTTGTACCGGTCGGCTACTCACCGAAGTGCACGTGCGCCTGCGCAGGCTTTGCCGTGCATACAATATGTGTTAGCCCACGAAAATCGTCCCCTTTTTGGCGTACTGACGAATCGAAAATTGGCAGAGTGACGAATCTGTATAGGCTATTTGGTCATTTTGGCATAGTGACGAATGCCATTTTCGCCCGAATCTGTACATCTTAGCATCAAAAATCGAAATGACATTTTAATATATTGTATTTTCTACAATTTAAAGCATATAAACGATTAATTAAGCAAAAGAACCTCCAACTGAGATAACATTCGTCACTATGTGAAATGGAAACACCACAGATAGTTCGTGAAATTCGGGTTTTGACGATTCGTCAGTACGCCACATAAGGGACAAAATAATGTACCTCAACTAGTTATAGCTTCATTGCTTGTTCCTTTTACACAGAACTTCGGGCCCGCGTGACGTTAATGCATAGGATCTACATATGTATTATATTCCTGTTACGTATGACTATTTATGCGGGCAGGTTTGCCCATAGCCTTCGTAAACATTTATGAACTATCCGTATCCCTCTGTGCCAAAGTCCAAGTCAGTCAGCGAACTTGCCACTCAGTAGCACCTGTCTAGATTGAGTACAGTCGGAGAGCGGATGTATAAGCATACAGTATATTAAGGGCATGTGTATGTAGATATAGTAAATATTGTTTATATATATATATATATATATATATCAACGGCCGACTTCAGACAAGCGTTTTTCGAAACCCACGGACCGTCACAGGCATCTGAACTTCAATAGCTACCACCCCCTTCACGTAAAGCAATCTATTGTACATAGCCAATTACTGCGTTACAAACGTATCTGCTCTGAGCACCACAGTTTCCTAGAACAGGCCAGTATACTCATCCACCACTTTTTTAATTGTAACTATCCTTACAGGTTCTTAAAAAGGATTTTGGACAAAGTCTCACCCATCCCTAGGAGGCATTAACTCAGGTATAAGCCAACCAGTGATTCTAAAGGCATACCCTTTGTACATGCACACCTTCAAAGAACAGCTAAAACCTTTCCTAAAACATATCAAAAAGGGAATGGTCCATTCTTTCCAGGGACAGTAATATCCAGGAGCTATTTACCCAACCCCCGGTTATTGCCAGACGCCGACCCCCTAATTTGCGTCAATTTTTTGTCAGTAGTAGACTTAATTCGCAATCCACCCCCACTCAGGGTAATGTACAGTGTGGCAAGGCACGTTGTAGGGTGTAAACTTAGACCAGGTTCCTTCAATTGTGATACTCTTGTAACGTAGTCTATCTTATCACATATTCCCTCTGTCCCAATATTCAGTACATTGGACAAACTTCCACATCATTTCGTTTACGATTTAACATCCACAAAATCAGTATCCGACTTAATAGAAGGGGCTTTCCAGTCGCCGGGGACATAGTCTAAATAACGTAAAGTTTGCAATTCTCCACGGCAACTTGACCAATACTAATAAAAGGACCCTCGTAGAAACACAATTGATTCACCGAATCGGCACGTATGTGCACGGATTAAATAGGGATTTGAGCTTTCTCTCCGGTTTCAATTTTTACAGACAGTAAACGTGTGGGCTAGTAAACTTTTCACTTTCTGTTGCACCTGAGGAAGGACCAGGTAGTCCGAAAACTTGTGCGTAAATTGTGTTTTCATTACAAATTATGTTGGAAACAAAGGCATTACCCGTTTTTCTTGTCATATTTCTTATATATATATATATATATATATATGGTCAGAGCATTCGCCATGTGTGCGAGAGGTCGTGGGTTCGAATCCTGCTTGAGGCTAAGTTTTCCATTCATTTCTGACATCCTCTTTCAGTATAAGGCAAGTGCCTATGTTTTAGGAAAATGGCCTAAGGTCTTTGAGCGACTATTGAATACAGCGTTGACTGACTCATTCATATAAAGTCGCTACGTCTATGTCTATCTACCTACACTATATATATATATATATATATATATACGTAGGTCAATGTGTAGGCCTATAATGTTACATCACGGCACTGCTTGAAAAAGCTTTTTTGTGTGTAAATATCACTATGCTGAACTTTCCAGAGAGTAGATTATGCATATTCATTGTGTTCTTAACATACACATCCAAATTTTCGAAGAGATAAATCATGTTTAGACTAAGAATACAACGTTTGTATGTTTTACGAATTTTATGTAGTCTGCCAAAAATTTGCTGGACGTACAGTTATTGCATAATACACAGTCAAAATCATCGAAACCACAATGCATAGCGGTGTTGTGAATTTCACTTTACTACGAAGGTGTGTATAATTTTCCAGTGTTGTTAAATTCCGATCAATCGATGTGGTTTTGATATTCTGGGGGTTCAATGTTTAGGAACTGGCAGAGGATATCCTTACTGGGTTCAATTATGTGAAGAGCACTTGCCTAGGTAAAGGTAACCTTATCTAACCTACTTAAACCATGATGGTATGATATATTGAGGTGCCAATATGCGTCGGTTATGAAGAAAGTTGTACACTCTATAACAGTGTTTAAATATTTAATTAACATTTTACTTAAATTTGTTTAACTTCTTTGTAAACATTTTAAAATGTCAAACACTTGAGTTCAGTGCTTAACTTTTCTGTACAAAATCGTGTCTAATTGATAAACATGTTTAGGGTAAGAACTTGTTTACCAAGGTGAGGTGAAAAGAATGTGTTAATTGCTATAGACACGCCGGATTTTGAAAGAGGAATGCATACCTGGAGGAAATTGACACATGGGTTCATCTTGTGAAATTTACTTTTGTCCACGGTAAGGAAAATGTGAATATTTTGGCATTCTTTCTTCTTTATAAGAAAATTCGAAAACTAGTATTTTTGGTTGATTTATCATTTAAAAGGTTTGCTTTTTTGTTGAAGAATTTTTACTTCCTTGGGAGCAAATTCATGTGAACCGCCGGACCGACTGTTCCTCGTCGGTATCGCATGTTTTATCTTACTCATCAAGGCTTTCCCCGAATGAGGGACCAGCCTTCCCCGACAGGGCCTCCTACCCCCGACCCACATGGCGCCACCTCCAAGTGTTATTTCGAGTACACGATCTTACTCTTGGTAACACACCACATGATTTTAATGTTCCTACACGCAAAAATGAAAAGCCGGAATATACTGCCTGAAACGATTTTGGGGTGACTTTTAAGTTAGAATTTCAGGATAAAAACGGATGCTGATTTTATGTGAATGTATGATGCTAATGTTACATGAATTTGGTTATGTGAGTATATACAATGTTTGTATGTTGTGAAACTTGGAAAGGTTGAAAATGATTTAGATCATTACAGGGACAGGTGTACCGTTCTTAAATAGCCCTTTTCTTTTATTTTATTTCATTCATTTGTTTCTTTCTCCACATCAATGTACAATGTTACAAAATGAACAGTCTTACAATTATAATGTCTTTAATCATAGTAGTGGATGAAAATGAACTACAAAATCCTGCTGGATTTAACATAGAAGGCCAAAATTTGTAGTAAAGTACCATCGGAAAAGTTCCAACAGAAGCTGACTCGAAGTGCTGAGGACACTGAAAGCAGTATTTAACGTCCTTAAGACAACACAAACCACCCACCTAACCCCATAAAACTAAACTATACCTCTAAAGCCTGAAAAGTAGCAAGCCAAATCTTAAATGATGCTTAAATTGATCTCCTATAAAAATGAAATTAATCCAATCCGATATATGCTCCAAATCTTGTTAGCAATGCAAAGGTAATTTGTAATGCCATGATAGACCAATTACGTAGCTCTCATTCGGCAGATGACATGTCATGACTGAGCTTCTGCAAAACCTTCAGGGACTCAAGAACAAAACAAATGTAGTGTGTAAGTCAATGGAATTGATAAAAGACGGTGTGATACCTCTTTATACATTTCTGGGAATTTGTGTAGTGTTAAGATCACGGCTTTGCATACATTCTCAAACGTAGCCATTATTTTTCAGCACTTAAACTGATGATATAAACAGGAGGGTAACTGGGTAAACTATCAAAACATCAGTCTCTTTCTTGACTCAAATTTATTCGGCAGATGTTCGGTTGTATGATACAGACATGAGTGTTACATGGTTCTAGAATAAATAATACGCTGGACACAAAAGTTATTTATTTCCGCGATAACAATAACAACATAAAAATAACATCTCAAGAATTTCGAAAAGTAACTGAGGTGCATGGGGAGACCCGACAGAAGCAAAGCTTATCGAGGTCGGGCCACCTTGCACAAATAAGAAAAAAATTAACAGTTAACATCGAAAGCTTAACAATTACTATACATGGAAGAAACAAGGGGAACTAACAAAAAGTAGAGATAATAAAGAGGAAACAGAAGGAAAGAGGAGAAAGAGAAAGAAAGGAAAGAAGGAAAAGGCACAGACTTACCAAGATGTAATATCTAATCTTGCTTGTAATAGATACATCTTTAAATTATTCTTAAAACTTAGTAGTGACTTCGAAATACCAACTTTATAGGCTTAAGCAAATTCCAAAATGTAGTAGGACCTAATAACGTAAAATAGGATAGGCCTTGAAAGAATGTGTATGGGATGTATGTAGAGATAAATTATTACGTGTTGAATATAAGTGAATACTTCTGGTAAACGTAAATGAATTGAAAAGTTACAAGGGAGTAAATTTGTCCACCATTTATACATAAAAAATCCTAATATGAGCTTGTTAATTTCAAATATTATGAGCAATTTTAACTGGATAGCTATTGACCATGAAAAAAGGAGACAGAAAAAAAAAATAACAGAAGTCAGTATTTTTACATGATTAACATAGAAACAGAAGTGAAACACATGAGGAGAATAAAGAGCAAATAACTACTTACGAGCTGTAGCTACAAATTAAGTAAGTTTTTATAACATTTTGGAATGACGACTCTTTCATTAAAGGGGCTCATTGAGTTGGCATTGATTATTTTTGTGACGAGTGTGAAGGAAATCATTACATGACAATGCTTCGAATTAGCTTCACTATTCATGTATCACTTCCTAAAGTTACCGAAAATGTGAGAAATTGCAGTGTTTGAGGACAGGGGTTGCATATGATTACTACCTAATGGTAAAAAGTGTCTGGTCACAAATTTGTAATAAATGATTTTAATCATTAACAACCCTATCATTGCCATTTCAGTTGTGAGTCAGATGTGCAGAATCTTTCAGTTTGATCATTTACCATTAAGATGTGAGTAAATCTCAACAGGCTTGAAAAAAAATCATGAATTTTGTGAACCAACTCAATAAGCCCCCGTAACATAATCTGGTAACTATTGCCAAAGTGCAGAACAATAATTATTGAGTAACATTTTTAATTTGTAATTCTTTGTTTTATTGTATAGAACAGACTATTATTATATGTAGTAACACTGCTTTCATGGTTGGATCATGGCTGGATAATGGTGCTGATAAATCACGAAACTAGAAAGAAACACTTTCTGAACTGTTTATCCCATCCTATAATTGAATAAACGTACTCAGAGAATTTGAAAATCTAATTCATTACATGACTTTTGCTCTAACAATAAAGTGTCAGAGCCCTAAAGTCGACATGCTTACATACCTTTCTCCATGCACATTTTACGATAACAGTGAAGCATTTCACTTTCATAATTTAGCGGGAACCTAACAGAGAAGAGATCAACCTTCCAAAAGTATTACAATATTTTGTTTCCCTCATACAGTGTCACTCACAGCGATGTCATTGCCGAATTGGCATGAAAAGATACCATTAAACAAATATTTGAATTTGAAAAACCCATTAGTCAATGAATTTTTGATACAAACCTTTCTCAAAGCATGGCCCTCCGGGAAATTTTTGAAATTAGAAATTGTAAAGTGCTTTTTGATATCATCTAAGTAAAACCAAGAGAAAGAAAGATTTTCGCGTTGTAGCATGCAGTGTGTCCGACTTTGTAATTTCGGAATAGGCTAGGCAATAAGGATCACATATACTGCCAGAATGATGGACAAGACACGATGTGTTCAGGGATTCTCCCTAAGAAAATTTCGAAATTTAATTCTGTTAGATGCGATTTACCGGCTTCTGTAAATCTGTATAGTTAAGTGGAAGGCCTAGTATACAAAAACATTTTGTACGAATTGGCATTATAATGCAGTGCGTGCGTCCGCAGACAAATTGCTGAGAAAAAATTGCGGTACTGAGGTGGACAGGTGGAAAAGCTCCTCTTGATTCCTTGCTTGAAAATGGGTTTATGACGTCATATTTAGGGTGGGAGGCTTGTCCGGCACTTCAAACTCCCTCCCCCTTTACCACCAAGAAATGCTATCTGTTAGCCTATATTTAACTCTGAGTGCTCCCTCCTTTTCATTTAAAGTCAGGTCACCTGGTTACTACTGGAAGAAAGGTGTAATTCACGTAACCCAGTCGCCTGCATATGACTTGGAAGGAGTGACTTTTAGTGATTGTATTTACAAAAGGCTTTGTCCCGTATGGCACAGTACCATTTTCAACGCCCTGCCACTTCCCGCAACCATTTTCAAAGTCTTTCTCAATGAAATGATTCCACCTTCCTGTACTCTCACAGTTTGCGACTTATTCAAACCTGCACCCGTTTTGAGATCCACGTCCGCCTAGAACAGTAGTACCGGTAAGGAACGCAAAACAGTATATCGAAGAGTGATTGGATATGGTATTATTATGGTGGGAGTTAACTTCGAGCAGATCCTGTAGAATCTACACACCAACCCATACCCATGCCTAAAGGATGTAGGGAGTGGGAGGAAGCTTCCCTTAGAAAAATGTTAGAACAAAAATGATTCCTGCCTTAAAACATATCTTTTCCCCCTCCGACGAAAATTATCTCAACCCCATTCAAAGCTCTTTCCTATCTGAAAAGTTCCAGTATCTTAACCAAGATAGGAGTACTATTCATGAGCTAGTTCCCAGTTATACGAGTTCCAAATCTACCAAGGCCTTTCTACCTTCACTAAACCCATAATGGCTGCATGATGATGTTTGCGATAACTGTAGTATTTATCTCCTTAAATGACTCCAGAAACAACCACGCGTCAGACAGATTATAAATCAAAGAGATGGGTTTAGTCCAGAGTGATCCCCTGACCTAACTCCTTGCTTCTCATCAGGGGATTGCTAAGGGAAAACCCCTTTCCCCGTGACGCAACCACAGGAATTACCACATTTTGTGCTATATCTATGTATTATTGAACGTTGTTATGATGTCATGTTTAGGTCCCGTGATATAACTGCATATCATAACAACACTGTGAAGATGCTTGAATTTGTGCTGTAAACTTTAGCCTTAGACATAAACCGACCAAGTTTCGACGTGACTATGCAAATGTTGTTTGTGCAAGATGTAGACAACTACTATCGCTTCCTTCCTACAAGCTGGTACCAGAAATAGCCGTGACAATGCCATTAC
>WURT03133605.1:0-11430 GCA_009936505.3 Holothuria glaberrima | reverse complement strand
AGTCTATGAATTGATTGCTACCAATGAAGCTGGGACAGTGAGGACTGAAGCAGAGCTGATTATTCCTGGACATGGTAAGCTGTATAAATAAGTATTAAGAAAAATTCAGTCATTCCCAGGTTTATAAGTGTTTATTGTTAAACAGGTGACAGTTACTGTGTACCTGGATAAATTTCCATGAAGTAGTTGCCACTAACAGTACTAGTTGTTTGTGTAATCATTCAAAACCTTGCTATGTTACAAAATACTCACCTGAAAGAATGACAGTGTCCACAATTAATTGAGTCTAGGAATTATTAACTCAAATTTGAACCTTTGTAATGGCAATGTGTCTGCCTGTCTGTTCATCAGCATTGGTTATTAAAGGCTTCTGTCAGCAGGCAGGCAGGCTTGACAATTATGGTCAGAGGAAGTAGGTCAAAAGTCTTTCAGAGTCATGTAATGTCAAACAGTGAAATTATGCAATAACCTTCTCCTTATTGGGTATGTCTGAATCTTATCAAATTTGGTAGGAGTGTTCAGTGATGATGATGGGTCATGAAAGTTGTATGTTGGAAGTAGGTAAAAGGTATTTTGGGCCAAAGAGAGCTTTAACAGAGAATTTACTCTGTAGCCTTCAACTCCTAGGGGTTGTATCCACATTTTATCAAATTTGGCAGGAATGTTAAGTAGATGATCACTGGTCATCAAAGTTGTACTTTGGAAATAGATCAAAGGTCATTTGAGGTCATTAGAGGTCAAACAGTGCAGTCATGTACAAGCTTGTGTATCCTTAGGGTTGTTCCCAAATCTCATCCAATTTTGCCACAGTGTTCAATAAATGACAGGTCATCAGTTTTAGGTAGTAGGTGAACAGTTTACTGAAACCAAGGAGAGGTCAAACAGTGAAATTATGCACAAACTTTTAACCTGAATCTTCACTTGATGATAGTTCACCCTAGTTGTCCTTTGTGTTGATGGTACGTATCATTTGGGGTCACAAGAAGTCATATGGTGAAATTCATGCCAAAGCTTTCCCTTAAGAGAGTTTTGCTTTTTGTGATTGAATGTTTGATTTGGAATCATTAGTTGAACATCCTCACATATATATCTCTGATGAGCATTTAGTATCAGCAGAGTTCCCTAAAGTATTATGTACGCAAACATTGAAAATTTTTTCTCACGCTTTCTGATACAATACAACCAGGCAACTCTTATCTGAAACAGCTGTGACCATTGACATCAACCGCACTGAAGGTGTTGGATCATGAATGTCCATGTAACATTTCATAATGCATCCTGTTCAACATGTCACCCACATGGTGGGGTTTAGACTCTGTGGTTTAGATCCCTACTGGAATACATTGCAGTAACTGTGTTTAAGGGAAGTGATGTCCTAATTCATTTACTGCATCATCAATGCTCTTGTTCGCCTGCACCTTGCAGTCATCTTCATTTGTTCTGAAAAATTGTGACTCACATATGTATACATGTCTACATGTTTTTAACATTAAGCCCAAAATTCTTAGTACAGCAGACATGTAAAATGATTAGTTACTGCAAGTGTCTGTCTGCAGAATAACCACCTCTCCAGCATGTAGGTACAGTACTGTGAACGTTTAATGTCCGTATAATTATTCACGCGATCGTAGAACTTCAAACAACTCTGCACAATGTCGCACAAATTCGCACAAAGTGTGTGACTAAGATTTCAACGAATTTCCGTACAATTCAACGCGTGCAAAAATCGTACACATGACCGCAAGAATTTTTGCTAAAGGATGCTGACAATGTAAGGTAAACTCTTGCGGTCAAAGATTAGAATTTTGTAAGCCGTTTCGATAGAAATGTCGTCGGCAACTACAGAAAGGAAGTATGACTTCGGCAGATAGTATGTGCGAATTTCTAAAACGAACAGTTGAAAATCCAAGTTGAAAATTCTCAAAAGGCCTTCTTTATTTGCTAAAGCAAAGTTTACGCAATAGTGCAATACGGAATTGACAATATTCTTTGAAAATTATTGGGAAGAGAGTCAAAACCCGACGAACGGAATATTAGGAAATGTAGCCTAATTTACATTTACATTTTACAGACTTACAACTCTACAGCACGTTGTAGTGGTATAAAAGAACATCCGTTTATTAAAACGCAAGAGATGAATGACAGATACGGTTTCGCAAGCCGCTGCTTATAATTCTGAACGAACATGTCTTTTTTGGAAATATTTGTGTAGGAATTTTCTGCCTTTACTCACTGTGAAGTTGCACAGGCTGCAAAGCCTACAGTACAGCCGGAAAGGTCACGTTTTCAATGCACCAACGTGCGTTTGACGTTAGTTTAGCAATGGTCGTTGATCAACTAGTTTTTCATTGTGAATTTTTAATGGAACCATAGCAACAAGTCAATCCAGTCAGCCCTGGTTGCTCCTAATCCTCAACTAGTTGACCCATTCATTATATCCCTATCCCTCGTTGTGTTCTCCCGTTTTACAGTAGGCCTGCGTAACATAAATATTCTCTTTTAGAAATGACTACCCAAGCTTAAAAAGTAGCTGGTTTTAATGATGTGGGCAGAAACGGGGAATTAGAGTTAGGCGCAGTGAAATATTTCATTTATTAAAAAAAATTGTGCCTTTTGCTGCAAGTGTAGTTTTTTTCTGTGTTGTGCACTCGGTTAACCTACGGTAAAATACTGTGCATAAATTAAGTCCCGATCCCGAGATCCTTTCCGATTTTCGTAGTTTTGACATTGTGCATTCTGAGGTGTATAGGTGAATGAAACTACCAGCTTTTCATGTAGTGTACTTAAGATATACTGTTACCACATGTGGTTTTATATTTAATATCAATCGACGCAGCCTGGGAGCTATAGCAATAAGACAGAATTTTAACGTAAAATGTTGTTGAAAAATTTGAAATTGCATGAAAGGATAAGGCACTGAAGGTTTGTGATAACGTGATGTAGAAAATTTTGTACAAGATTGGGGTCCGAATAATCAATCACCAACAGTCCCTGGTGGTCATTTGTAGAACCACACGACTGCTCTGCTAAGAACAGCTATGCATGCACTGTATAGTGCAGCGCTCGTTGACTAAGTTCGGTTGCTTAATATTTGCGTTCTTTGCTTTCACAAAGACCTACTTGAACAATTCTTGCAACAACCTTTTTTTTTAATTTTGGAAAACATTCATAAATTTATTTTAGTATCTTTGATATCAGCCTTGCCAAGTATGCATCCCGAAAGTTTGTACCAAGTTATGCGGGGACGTGCAGGGATTTTTCTGACTAACAAAGGGAATGTTTTGGGCAATCGGACGTGGTAACTAATAAGCTATCCTTGGAATGATTCCTTACACCTTACCATATATGGGATTGCCTTTAAATCTTATGACCGGCACAGATTCAAGATTGGGTGCAGTTTTTTCCTTGCGTCAGCTCCGTGCATTTTTTTTTTTTTTTTGTTGGTTCTATTTGCTTAATTCGACAAAGTAAAGGTCAGATAGGCTAGTAAACTGAATAAGGCCTCTGCCAGAAAACTGAAGGGCGGCAATATAGCTTACAAGGGGCGAAAGTTCCTTTCTGGTAGGGGGTATTATGTACGGCTATCGCAAACTGAGGGGTCAAGCACAATAGAAGGGAATGAACAGCTTGAACAGCCTGAATAAGTGAATAGGATTAGTAGGTATCTATTCACCTCAGTATGAGGTTGGCTAACATGAAATAGGCTACTGTAGCCTAAAGTTTATGCTGTTTCACAAATGTCCTCTCTCACAGTTACTGTGGACTAGCGGCTTTTTCTCCTTAACTGTGCAGGGCCTGTTTTAAGTCGGCCAGTATGGTAAGGCATACCCACTTGCCCAATGGATGGTAAAATACCGAAGATGTTGGCCTATCTTTCCGTTTGATAATCAATCACAGTCCGAAAAATGTTTCAAAACGGAGTAGGCTTATTAAACGAAACCCCCGCCATCTTATTTGAGAAGTTGGAAGAGCTAACGTAGGCTTCACGTAAATAATTTTTTAGCCAATCATATTTTCCGACCAAATGGTCTTCACTAAACTTAAACATTAGTTAGGACTACATAGTATTTTAGGAAGACAAGCGGTAACTTTTTGTTGCCATGGAGTCGGTTAGCGCGAAAAATATATATATATACGAAACCTGACAAATTGTTTCTTAATCGTAATCAAATCGTTAAGGCCGTCATCATTCAGTGTATACCTCTCTCATCATTTAAAAAAAAAAAAAAACTATGAAGCCCCATGCCTGGTACCCAATCTCTCCTTGTTAACACATTTTAGCCTGTTTTCTCCCCCCAAATTTATATAACTTCTTTCCAAACACAAGCAATCCAGAACAGTTTAGATTCATGAAGATCTACTTTTGCTAACCCCAAGGGTAAACTTTTTAAAGCATATGAAGAAATAAGTTTGAAATTGAAAAAAAATTCAAATTAGCCTACCAAGTCATTAATTAACAATACAGTAAAAAATTGTGGCTTACCAGTTCTGTACAAGCACAAGACATTTTTTACGCATCCAAAGAATAAGCACCGTAAGTATTCCAATTACGCTCCAGAGTGAAACATGCCCAGCTGATCGATCCAATTCATTATCTAGGCCTTCTCGCCGTATGACTTATCTACCTTTCAATCCCCACCCCCCTGTATACCCAGACCTTTCTCCTTCCACCCTCCCCTTACCTAGAAAGACCTAAATGTTAGGCCTAGCTCTGTTGCCTGTACCTTGACTAAAACCATGGTCTATTCCGTTATTTGTAATTCCACCAGGTAATTGCTATGGATAGGTTCAGTTTTGGCCAAAATTTATCGCGATGTAAAGATTGAACTATCCTGCTTTGGGTTTTAAGTGAATCGAAGATGTTTTGACTGTTCAAGAACTGAACATGAAGATGGTCCCTGAGGACCCCAGGTATGTTGTTCAGCATTATACTTAGCTAGTGCGGTATGACCATGGAAGAAAGTATGACTAAGTTAGTTATATGTGTACAGAACATGTTCAGACACGCACGGGCCCAAACCTCGCATGTGCACACAGTATAGATCATGTGTAGGTATATGCAGCTAGCAATGGTAAAGATACTAAAGACTAGCAATAGTGCAGGTGTCAGGGGACTTCTCGCAAGTCCTCACAGGATTACTGCACATTGATATACGTACAATATGTAGCCGTGCTTGTAAAGTAGAGTACATACCACAGGTGTCAGGGGACTTCTTGAAAGTTCTCACAGGAATATTGTGCATTGATATATGTACAATATACAATATGTAGCCGTGCACGTAAGGCAGAATGCATACCACAGGTGTGAAGGGACTTCTCGAAAGTTCTCGCAGGAATACCAAACATGTATACTATCTGTAGCCGTGCACGTACGTATTGGGCCGAGTGTATTGCAGCAGTGCAATGACTTCATTTATGTGAAGTAGTTCGGTATAATTTGGGGGATTTCATTCGGCAGCTAGTGACATGAATGTTTATAAAATTCTGACGTTTTTTGCGCTTAATTTTTCAATGACCATCCAAACTGTCATGTTTCATTATTTTTGAAAAAAATTTTTCTACATGAAAGAGCAGCGCATACTACAAGAACAGGAGGAATATAATTATAACGCAGGCTGTTTTGAGTGTTTCAATGCCGCGAGCAGTTTTCGTGTAAGTTTAAACACATTTGTCAGTAGCCTCCATGCAGATATCTAGCAAGGCCATTCTGTCGTGATTTGGATAGGGAATGTGGAACTCAGTCACTACAACGTATTCCACGTTTTCCACGGCAAATTGCTTGTTCCCAATTACGTGAAACTTCCTTGTGACAGACATCCTTTATTCAATATAATAATGCAACGATTGAGTTGTTAACTGTGGCTGGTGCATTTGTTTTTCGAACCTTTTTTTTCGATCTCAGTCTGCTTCATGAGACAAAATGAATTACTTCACGGGACTTTAGGCAAAAAAACTATGGTGCCCATCTGCCATTCTCAAGAGGTTGTTGAAAACCCTTGCAAGAATCTAAATTTTGGAAAATGTTGTGTCTGCTATATCGTATATAACAGTCGGCTGACTCAACTTACGAAGCTTTTGGTAAGAACACGTAGGGTAAA
This sequence comes from Holothuria glaberrima, assembly GCA_009936505.3. NCBI lineage: Eukaryota > Metazoa > Echinodermata > Holothuroidea > Aspidochirotida > Holothuriidae > Holothuria > Holothuria glaberrima. The sequence continues at coordinate 5,332 of WURT03133605.1, read as the reverse complement.
TCTGGTCGCTTGTGCAGACAAGCGCAAACTTTCGAAGTGGAAAGTTCACTGAGGGATAATTTTATTTTAATACTATGACGTGTGAAACAGTCCAGATTGGAAATATGACGATTAAAAAAAATGTCCTCCCTTTCATCATATTGTCTAAAGTGACCATATTACAAGTGGTTTGATGCAGTACACACCGCGGCCGGTGACATACTCATCCTTGTTTTAAGCACAACGGTACGAGATAAATTTCATGTGTAGCAGCCAATACGTCATGAGGGCCTAATGTAGTTGTATGGCCTATACTGTAGGTCTTCTAGTCCGGGCAATGGGTACTGTTGATGTTGAAATACGCATATGTTTACCGGGAATGTTCGTAGATCTATGCTGAAGTTCATTCACCCAGCCAGATGGGCACACTCGGAGTAACATGTTTCAGAAGCACAGTACAGTACAACAAATCTATCTGTGCATTCTCTTCGTAGCGACAGCGCCGACGGATCCAGGTCTGTAACAAAAAAAAAAAGACAAACAAACAACCCCCCCCCAAAAATAAAAAAAAAAAAAAACCAAACACATTCCAGTGTTTCCACGGGAGTGTTCGGTCAATCGCAGGCGTACACTAACCGGGAAAGAGGTCAGGTCGCAATGGAACAGTCTTATGAAAATAAAGTCCAATGTTTGCCCATTCTGCCCATTTCAATCCAGTTACATACATTTTAAGAATGGGCTTTACTGCATTGTAAATTGTGAAATTCATTATTTTCTGAAAAGCAATCCTGACAAGAAATTTGCCGTTTGAACATACCAAGCACGTTGTCACTGGCCAGGCAAGGTACCGAAGAAGGCGAGATAGAAGGCTTAATTTCTGAGGGTAAAATATTTTTAGCGTGGGCAAGATAGCCTACATTTAAATGCATTCATGCAACGATAATTTTCTATATTGTTGGGGGTTACTCCTCTATGTTCCGACGTCTAGTTGCTCCGACGTCTCTATATTCCAAATGTGTGCATGAAGGACAGTGGTAGGATGGGGGCTTGTTCTAATCTAACCCTTTCTCTAACAATAACCTCAATGCGGACTTTTCGGAACATAGAGACGTCGGAATAGAGCTGTCCCCATTACTGGGTGGGGGCACTGAGGCTTGGAGTTTTTCCGAGGGCACTGTGCCTCAGTCTTCCCTCCCATGGCTAAACGGTCTTCAATGTTACTAGAAAACTGTATTGTAGCTCGTCAGCGATCTTAGCCATAATATAATTCTGGAAATGTTGGAAGCATCTTTCGCTGTAGAAAGTATTTCCAAGGAAGGACACGAAAGTATGAAAACTTTAGAGAGGAAGGAAAACAATTCAACAAAATGAAGAGGTAACGGGTGCAGTCGATGAAACCTTTGGACCTTTACATAATATTAAAAATCTGTTCCTTCTGGTGTTTTATCAAATCTCAACATATATACAAAGGCTCTGCTTTTTTCAAAGTAACAAAATAAAACAAAATTATCTGGAGGACTGAGAAATTGACATAAAGAAGAACAATGACTATTACTGAGTTTTGCGACGGACAAGATCTGACAAACTATAAGCTCTGCAAGGAAGTTCATGTTTCACCCTATACTTCACGTTAATATGATACCCTTTGCAGACAAGAACTTTTAGCGATGATCGGCAGTATCGATAAAATTTATCACTGAACAATGAACTCATTGCCAATTTCTTTTTGAAGTAGTCTCTAAACTTGAGGGAACAATTGTGTATCGCATAGGATGGTGTTATTTACCCCTCAACTAAGGCCTAGAATATACTACGCGCCGTAGACTAAAAATGGTTCTCACTCATATCCACCTTCTCCCACAGATTCCCGACTGTAAATTATGTATTTACTAATTTATTTGAATAGTATTGGGTCTCTAAAGATAACGCCAGATTCCTGGTGCCGAAGAGACAGTTTCGGATAGACAGCAGCGACATCACAAAAGAACAAAATATTTCACCACTGACTTACACATGGAAAACCTTAAAGTATCTGTCAAATTCAAATCTCACATTATTCTGGGTACTACACATGCTAAAAATTTCACTTTTCACCTTTGGCAGCCCCTCCCCTTCATTCTAAAAAATGCCTATTCAAAGAGACACTGAATAGGCAATGTCTTCAAGATTCGGATAAAAAATGAAAGCATTCTAATCATTTCTGAAACAAATCTATTCAAATATTTGAGAAGTTTCCCTATTCATTGCCCCTCTGATTGCCTGCCCCCAACACTTTGTAAGAAAAGGGGAAGAGAAGGAAAAGATGAAGGAAAAAAGGTCCCACCCCAAGATGGCCCTCTTTCACCCAACTAAAAATACAGAATTCACTAAATTATGAACATTTTTCAGCCATACATGATCAGTTCAAAAAATTTCACAAAGACAGCACCATTTTCCATCAAAGCATCCTTTAATTACCAAAAATTTGTCATAGGGGAGGGGACACCCCTCCCCTCAGACCCCTCCCCCGGGACAGCGACCACTCACCCCATGCTTTGCCAAACTATCAAAATACCCTGGCGCCGCCCCTGCCCACCGCTAACCCGAAGTAGATTTACCGTCAAGCAGGTCTTCGGTCAAGTGCACCTTCAGTTTAGTGTGCATCCCCCATACATAAAGTCATGGATGATAAAATACCATTCAAGTACAGATCAAGTACAGTACTGTAAACAAAATTTGAATCTTACCCTTTGTGTGAAATGGATATCTTGGCTTCAAAGGTAATAATCAGTTAAATTCCAAAGAGGGAGAGTAGAAAACCTCACGAAGAGAGAAGGAAGCAGCAACCTCTTTCAGAACCAAGTGACGGAGTCGTCCTACACCCACATACGTGGTTGTAGTACAAAAACTCTTACCTTCCCTAATTTCACCACCCCCACCTTGCCTGCACTTCAATGCCCCAGCCTCGTGCAACTGTCTATGCCTATAGTATGTTGTTCTTGAAGTAAAAAATAATTTTGCAAACTCAGTATTATTTGATTTTTTGAAAGTCCCAAATGTCCCACCTTGGTCTGGATGACAAAGATAATGATAAGAGCAGGTAGAATGTTAGTGAGGCACCACTTATCGCTGCAGTAAAGACCCGATCTCAATTTTACTAAGAACTGCACAGTTTGAAAGTCCTAGATCTGAACTTTACAGACGGTCCCTGTGGATCGGACACTGCACGTTTGTAACATTTCGCGCAGGGCCTGTCTACAAGCTTACTGTACACCATAAAACATGTACCAACATGTTTGTAGGAATTGAAGCCCAGTCATAACGTAGAGTACAGCTCGTGTTTGTAAACATTCCTTCGTAACACTGCATACAGCCAATCAAAATTCAGAATTTGCGGGCGTAGGTGAAAATTTCCAATTACGTCATTAGTTGTTGTCGCCAAGTGCATTTTTCGGTCCGCATGCACGGCCGACAAGCTGAAGATTGTTATGGACATTCCGTACAGAGAAATGGTGCATATTGCACATATTCAGACAGTAGACGTTTTATTACCACAAATAAGAATATGAAAATTCTGTGGAAGTATTAACTTCCAAGAAAGAGTTAAATGATGTAGGTCCTACCGAAGATATGGCCTGTAAAAGCGCCGTAGTAGCAGTTAAAAATGCACAGACTAAAATGCTGATGTGAATCGTAGATACTTTTGGTTACGAACATAGCGGCTGTAAATACCGCGCACTTGAATATTGTATACAAGTAAGGTACAGGGACCAGCATCTGCACATCTGTTTGCACTATGCACTGCAGCTTGGGCGACAGTGTGATTGAATTCATTTGTAGGGAGCAGGCGGGGGATTATGTAGACAGCGCAGGAGTCTGTTGCAACTCCCTGGACTGCGGCAGGTCCGTTGAGACTGGGCCGTGTGTAGGTCTATACAACCAAGGGAGTTGGGCGCAATAGAAAGCGTTATTAATATTACCACTACCCATTTTATTAACAAGGAAATAACTGGACACAAGCCAGGAATGTCGGTTTTGTACGAGATTTTCAACCCCAAACGTACCTGAGGCTTGCTGCAAATTCAAGACTCTTGAAACTTACAGGTGGTCTAGGCATGGGTCCAGCTGCATTCATTTAGTATAAATAATGTGCCAAGCCAACAGGTTAACCGTCGGATCCCGAGATGATTTAGTACAAACACGAAATTTTTAGAGCTTATGCATTCTAAAGTCGATCACAGCGAACATGGTTGTTACTGTCTACTGAGGAGAAGGCTCTTATGGGTAAGAAGCGGATCCAGGATTACGCATCGAGGAAGAGGAAAACAGACTGATCGGCCAGGGGCGTAGTATGGGTGCTGCCCCAGTCGATTTTGAGAAATTTTGGCTCACAGCTCAGAGCCTGGGGCATAGATGATAAAAAAAAAAATGGATCATCTTCATTCCTCAAAATTTTCAATTTCGTTCCCCTTTTTTTCACTGGAAGGATGTATAGGCCTACCATTCCTCTTCAGAGACTGTCCTTCAAAAAGTGTGGGCGTTACTATTTGTGAGTGTGTGTGGGGGGTGGTCGTTATCAGGAGGGACGGGGGAGAACTTAAAACAAGATAGGTTGCTGTAATCCATAGGTGTCAAGAGGCAGCAGGCGCACCATTTGTGATCGCAACTTGCACTAAGATAGCCTGCGGAAGATTCGAGAAGCTCAAGGCCTGGTCTCTTTGCCCCAAATTTTACAGGTTAATTTTGGAACACAAAACTCCACAGGGATGCATTCCCTCATCTCTGCCATCTTTTATTTTACAGCCAGGCCTAGACAAATATTTTTTTTTGTGCGTGAATGTTGTCATGATCAAAATATTAGTACACGATAAGGAGTTTGCCAATGGTTTTGTCCAAGCCTGGTAACAGCTTTACACCCAACAGGCCCGTAACCAAGAGAGGGGGGAATTGGGGGCCAGGCGCACCTGCTCCTTGGTTTGTCCCCCTGCTCTGCGGCATGATAGTCAGGCCCCTGTGCAAATTTTAACATTTTCCTCAACAAAAAAGAAACCATATATGGCACCAAATTGCAAGTAAAGACACCCAATTTTTCAAAAATTTTCAAAGGGGGTGGAGGCATCCCCTCCCCTTAGACCCCTCCCCCAGACTGACGATCACACAACATAATGCATGCCCCCCCCCTTGAGAGCCTTGAGAGAAATTCTATGTATACCACTGACCCCTAGCTGTTTGTATGTTTCAATGACTTGGTGAGATAATCTGTGAAAATTTATGCTTCTCCATTTAACCAAAATGTATGGCCCCCTGAGCTTTGTTTGACCCCCCTGCTCTCCAAGTCTGGATACGGGTCGGACGCCCAACCATGTATCAAAAT
>WURT03133594.1:0-11430 GCA_009936505.3 Holothuria glaberrima | reverse complement strand
TGAAAGAAATTCAATAGATTTCTCAAGTCCTCGAAAGTTTCAACGATAGACAGTCTATTGTTAAGGTTAGGGTTAAGGAAGCAAACACAAAGGAAAGAACAATGAGGTCCTCGGTTCGTATGTAAAACCTACTTGTGTGTGTGTATGTGTGTGTGTGTGTGCATGTGAGTGTAGTATTTGTGCCTAACAGGTGTTCAGCTGCCCAGATACTGTACCTTTATGCAATGGTGTGTGAATGATAATAATATACATGCAGTAAGAAGTGTTTGCTTTGACCAAATCAAAAATATTTGTCCTTCCCAAATAAATGGCTCATTCTGTGACAGGTAACCAGTTTCAATCAAAAGTGTAGAAGGTGGCTTTACAGTTTATTGAACTAATTGTAAATATTGGACTGCCAAAATCATTAGTGCCGAGACCAGTTACCGAATTTTGAAAACGAATATTCGCAAAGTATTTGCAAACTGTTTACTCGCAGTAATGATAAATGCTGAAAATTGCACGGAACTGATTGTACTGTAGCTAACCAGCCAATCACAACTCGCAGCACGGTCAATACAAATTTTGTGTGTATTCTTGCATGTGGTGAAGTCAGTGGGAGTCCCCATTGAGTTTGTGTTATGATCACGAGCACTGCTTGTGTCTTGGCATCTTCTCATCCCATCTTGTGGTCAGTGCCTACAGCAATTTATTTCTTTGAGACACTGGAAATTTTATGATTGGTAACTTTTAATAACAGTTTGCTTCTTGAAAATAAAAAACAATTGGTTGATTAAGGTGATCTTGAGATGTCACATTTGTAAGATATTTGAGGCAATGGATTGGAAGGCTTCTTTGCGAGTATTCTCATGATCAATTTTCGTATCCGATTTTCCTCAATTGCTTACAGTTAGCGAGTACTTGTTAACTGGTCCGTGCACAACAAACCCATTCTGCATTTGGTTGTGCACTGGCTATGTGTACAGTATGCTAATCATAGATGTTGTGCTGTTTGTTTGTCTGTAAATTATTATCTGTGACATCTTACAAGTTTGGAGATCAAAGGAAATATGACAGTCCTGGGCCCCATTCCACGAAAAGGTATGCTTGATCTGATGTTTGATTTATCAGGCAATGATAAAATCAAACTTAATATGGAGTGTTACACTGTGTGGAACAGGCCCTGTAGTTATTAGTTTTCTTACCTATAGTGAGTACTATGTATTACTTTCATAGTTGGCTATTATTCTCTTCTTCACTAGGAAATCATTCCAAACTTATTTCTTGGGCCGTATGCAGTTGCCAAAAAGAATCAGGTATGGGCAGTAGAATTTGTAATTTTACAAAATCTTTTCTTCAGTTTTTTGGTGATTTGGGAATGTGAATTTTCTTTGCCAACGAGTGGAGGGGACTTGGGAAAAAAAGATTTCCATAACCAGTTTTGTCAATGCTACAGTTATTCTATTCCCGTCCTACTCTCATTACCTCCCTTTCCCACTATTTGTCCATGGATATTTGAGAGCAAAAATTTTACTCTGCCGTGCTCAGGGATAATATGTGATTTGAATTATCATGTTTGAAGGACAACTTGAGATGTGTATCCTACCACTTGATTTAAAAATTTTACATTCATACTAGAATGTATGAATGAAAAATTAAAAAGATGTTTTATGACAAGACTTGATCTACCAAAAAAGGAATATCTCTCCAGAAAATGCTTTACTAGTTCAGTTTACTAGTTAGGTGCTGTGGCTGAGTGGATAAAGGCGATGGCATTTGAAGCGATGAAGCTTAGCAATTATTAACCGGGAGGTTCAGGGTACAATTCCCGGCCCGGTCAAAGTAAAGTGGGTTTTTCATCCAAGAGAAATCCATGGTTTCCTATCTGAAATGGCCTTTGAAAAGGAACGAAATTTGATATAAATTGTTGAGTTGGATGCCATACATCGTGAAGTTGTAATTCATGAGCCATAGGTCTTCCTCTTCATTCATGGTCACATAGCATTGTAAAACAATTGCCCAAATTTTGTGATACCAACTTAATGTCTCACATCCCCTCTTATTTTTCTTACTAGTATCTTTCATGTTGGTACAGAGCAGTTGATAATACTGCAGATTTTTGGGTTAAGTCAAGCAATATTTCTGCATGAAACTAACACAATCCAGTGACAAAAATATTGCCACATGATTTTGTACAGCCATAATTTGAATTGGGCCAGTTGCAATTCTCCTATTCCAATTAAATGTGTCACCTTGGCTGTGATATGCCAATCTCTTATATTTTTCCTTTTCTGCAGTTAGAACATTTACAGAGGATAGGCATCACACACATTGTGTGCGTGAGGAGTCCTGCTGAAGCAAAGATCGTCAAGCCTAACTTTCCAGAACAGATGCAGTAAGTCTATATGAGATCTAGATATCATGGGGGTGGATTGTTGCTAGCATAGAAGCTAAAGTAAGAGAGAATGCTGACATAGTGCATTGCTGCATGTTAAACCAGTGAAGCCATGAAACTTATTAGGGCCCTTCAGCTGCATGGCAAAAAGCTGGTTGTTTGGCATGTCTCCACATGTATAGTGTCCATTTAACTTAAAACGTTAAATGTCAGTTTATCTGTTTTTCGAAAGATTAAGAGTATTCACAATAGGGATAAGTCATGATGCCCTAGTGTTTTGTTTTGTACTCATTGGAAACATGTAATTTCTCTGCCAATAACTGGGGCAAAAGCAATGACTTGAAGTTTGTTTTACACCCTGTTGCTTGTTTGCTGTACAGAGAGCCAAGTCAATGACTTCAGTCCAGATTGGTAGAAGTCATTCTCCCTTACATCAATTCCTATGGTTGCCACAGCTTTAACAAAACCGCTTTAATGTGTTTGAAAGATTTAAAAACAATGCACATTAGTTTGGATCCTTAGAGGTCTGTGGACATGTAATAAATTCAGTTGTCCTACTCAACAAAGATAGATTAAAATCCCCTGATCAAAAATCCGTTGGAAAGACTTGAATATCTTTTACCGTTCTCAAGATACTTCTCTCCAAAGTTTGACCGTTTGTGGGAATTGTTCATTAGCTATGCAAAATATGATGTGGGGTGTTGCACAGTGTCTGTATTTCTTTTTTTATTCTTTTATAAATTATCTGTTAATTACTTAATAACTAGTTTAAAGTTTGGTCTTTAATGTGGATATTTTCAAAGGACTAAATAGCTACTTCCAAAATTAACCCCTGGGGGCATTCCAAATTTACAGCTATCCTTGGAATGAAGGCTAAACTAACAAAGGATAACATGACACCCAGTTGACAGGTCCCTCTCTGTACATCACAAATTTGCATAGGTAGCTCCTGTTTATTCATGGTGCAGGTGAAAAATAGTAATTGTCTTGTAAAATGGTCAATATCAGATGGATTTTAATGGGAATTGCGGCTATTTTAATCATTTTTAATGCTTTTTACACCAAATAGGCAAGCATCACATTTACATGTCTACAGAACTTGAAAACTAATACATTTATGTTATACTTGTAAAAGCACTCTAAGATTATTTCATCACAGACTTAAATTGCAACGGCATAAGAAGATGCTGATCTCAGGAAAGGGCGGGGTTCCCTCTCCCCGTTCAAAGTGTTTGACAATTGGACTTGGAGGGTCCTTAGTTGCACATTGTATCTACATATTGTGGTTCCTAACATCTGCTAAGGTATGGTTCCTGCCTCTTTTTGGGGGCATTATGGTGGTAAAACTTTTTCCTCCCTCCTCTTTGCATTTTGAACCCAGGAGTTAGGCTCTTTGCTTGACTTGCCTGCTTGCAAACCTCTTGTGAACTGTAATGCAATGCTACTTTGAAGTGGCATCATTATTGGTTTTGAAAGACCTACAATATTGAAATTACAACAGAGTAGTACGTATATAGTTAACCTGTACTTGGTCAGCTTTTCCTCAAGAATTTTTACATTTTTGTAGTCCATTGATGTAGAAAGTTTCCTACTTTTCTCTCCTCAACAGATATTTTGTTGTTGAAATTTCAGACAAAAATTCACAGAATATTATCCAGTACTTTCCTCAGGTAAGGTAGCAAGTTGCATTACAGTGTTTCTGAGAATGTTTTGTCATTAGTCCCAGTGAGTTCAACAAAGATTTTAATTTAAAACTAAAAACTGTTCCTTGTGGTATCATGGAACTAATACCTACAGAAGGATATTAGCTCCATGGTGGTTTCCATAAAAAAAAAAGTTGGAAAATGTTGGAAGGAATTCTTCAAAATGAAATTTAATCTATGGGGAAATGGTCAACCTAAATTGTGAAAGGTCCTTGAATGGTAGAGTGGTTTGTGATGCTTACCACCTGTCTTTGTAAGTTGATGGGTCTCATTCCTGTTAGGAATGTGTAGGTTTGTCCTTTGTGTCTTTACTCTAGTCTTCCTCATACATGCCCTATCATGTTGCCAAAATTGATGCTGTTTGACAGAAGTCTGTCAGGGGATAAACTGGGATGCTTGTGGTAGGACAATGGTATTTCTTGCTGACTTGCATTTGCTAAATTTTGACATGTAAGAACATAAAAACGCAAAAGAATGAAAAAATACGTAGAAAGAATTGAATCTTTATCAGAGCTCAACAAATTCCTTGCCTGACCATCAGAGGCAAGAGAAGGAAATCGCCTGGGTATGTGTACCTCTCAACATCACTGCATGCTGGGCAACTACTCCAGCAAAGTCTTTCCCACAACTTAATTGGAAGGCTATTGGGCAGATGCTAACTGAACAAGTAGATTTACATGCAGGCAAGCAGATTTGAAAACAGCTAGCGTGATGGACAAGTGTGAAAAAGGAATTTGTTGAAACCAGCCTTTATGGTTTATGTACAATGTGATAGAGAAATGATCGGAAGTATGTTTCTCACATGTGAGATTTGAGTTAAAACTGGTAGTTTGGTATTTATAACTTTTTTCTTTCTTTTTATTCAGGTGAAAAGATTTATTGATGGTTGTCTGCAGTCAAGGGGAAAAGTTTTAGTCCATGGGATGGTGGGTTTTTCAAGAAGGTAAATCATTGTTGTTTCAGCTTTGTTTTTGCATTTGTTGCTTTTTCATCAAACCTTGAAGCTACTACATTAATAGAGTGAAAAAATGGAGTCTTTGAAAGCTATGACTCTTTCAAGTATGCCAAAGCACCTATTAGTATAATTTTGGTTTACAAGCTGTGATTGTAAAGAGATTTTGATTATTCTTGTTGGCTGATAGTAGGTGGTCTTTTGCATAAATAAAAATGCTAGTTAATCACACAGTAGTGATAGTCATCTGTTTGCTGTTAGATGGGCACTTTGTGCTGCATAGTTCTGTGGGCACTAGATCTTCGGTATCACAATGAGCCCATTAGTTCACCTGATCTTGAAGGATGTAGATGACATAAAAAGCCCATTTGTGTAAAGTATGGACATATCTGAGTAGCAGAGTAAAGGTCAGATTTAGGGAAATTGGGGTGGCCATTACTGAGGACCCTGGCCCAAATTTCCCAATTCTTTTGTCTGCCTGCACTTTTGATGATTGACTATATGCAATTCCATGTAACCAGGCAATTTTCAGTAAGTCCTCAGCTATGGCTGATAGTATTAGGTGCAGGAATGTACAAAAGAGGATTCATGTGTACAGCTAGTACTAAACCAATTGTACATGGCCCTCAATACCTTTGTATGTTCTGATATTTGGTAATAAGTTGAAACTAACTCCTCTTTAAAAAGTGAGTGTTCATCCAGGCAGTCTGGCTCGGAAATTAAAAAACTTCTTAAGTGTGAGATATTTTGTGTACTTAACACTACATTTCATAGCTTAAAATTTCATGTACTTCAGCCAGTGTTGTAGTATGCGTACCCATACCTGTACACATCCCCGTATTCAAGTACAAGTTTCTGTACTCGCACCTGTACCTGTACTTGTGGGACCTGGTACTGTACCCGTACTTGTGTCCTGGTAACCGTACCGTCCTCATGACCTGGTACCCATACTTGAGTACAAGTTTCTGCGCTTGTGGGACCTGGTACTGTACCCGTACTTGTGACCTGGTGCCCACACTGTCCTCATGACCTGGTACCCATACCCATACTGGAGTACAAGTTTCTGCGCTTGTGGGACCTGGTGCTGTACCCGTATTTGTGACCTGGTACCCGTGCCCTTTCCTCATGACCTGGTACCCATACTTGAGTACAAGTTTCTGCGCTTGTGGGACCTGGTACTGTACCCGTACTTGTGACCTGGTACCCGTACCCTGTCCTCAAGTATGACCCATACTTGAGTACAAGTTTCTGCCCTTGTGGGACCTGGTACTGTGACTGTACTTGTGACCTGGTACCCATACCGTCCTAATGACCTGGTACCCACACCCATACTTGAATGCAAGTTTCTGCGCTTGTAACTGTACAGGACCATTGTGACCTAGTACCCGTATTTGTACAGGTGACCTGGCACCTGTACCCATATTCATTGTCCTGTACTTACACAACAACACTGACTTGAGGTGGAGGTGCATGGGGTATTTGATGCATACCCAGTGATCATTTGCTGGATCTAGTTTGACTCGAGAAATGATTTCATTGAAATGAAGAGAAAAATATTTTCAGTAGCAAGTATAAATTTGTTACTATCCACCTTATCTTCTTTTTTTAAAGGATAGGAGGTCTTTTTTTAAATTCAATCAGAGTGAAAAGGATGATACATGCTTGGTTAACTTCTAATATATCCTGTTTTAGACATGATGCTTGACTGTACCTACACATTGACATCTCTCTCTACATCACCACCATTTCATGTACCTCTGTAGTTATACAAGATCTTACCAAAATCCCCTCCCCTGATCCCATCCCCCAGTCTCCTGCATAAGCAAGGGAGGTGACAAAATACATTGTTTTGCAGAAGAGTTTTTGTACTTAAAGCAGAATCAAATTTGCATACAGTTAGAATGGGGTTTACAGAGGCTGGTTTGAATGTACCTCCAGGGGTTCTGCCAGAAACTCCAAAAAAAAGGGGGATTCATTTCTGTTAAACCCTGATTCTAAATTGATGGTGTCTTTGGCCAAAGTTACAAGTGGGTCCAGGGGGACTAAAGCTTGCTTCAAGACCCCTTCAGGGTGCAATTTGAAGGGTTTTATAGGCATTTATTTATGTAAGTTCAAACATTACTGCAAAAGTGACCTCTTCTTAAGTATGAAACCAAGATACTGACAATTTAATATATTTTTATGAAAAATGGAAAGGGATTTCACCCCCTCCTTCTGGAAAGGGGGGGGCAGATCAACTCCTTTCCCCCTTGACAGAAACCCTGATGGAGGTTTACAACTTAACACTATTCTTGATGTTTTTCTTTCTTCTTTCAGTGCTGCCTTAGTTATTGCCTACTTGATGGAAACATACCAGCTAAGCTACATGTAAGTTAATTTTGTTTTATGCAATAGCTATGTCAGACAAATGAAGTGTTTCTCTTCGAAAACAGCCTTGAGTGTTAAGGATTAAGATGTCGACTCAGAACAAATTTGGACATTTATCAATGAATTAAACGGTTTTACCGCAGATTGTCGATTCCACTCTTAAAGAATAAAAGGTATTGGATGCTGACAGTTTTAGAATGTGTGTTTTGGGGGAGATGGGAAGGAATTAAGATAACAATGGGAGGGGGGAGGGGTGAGTGAGGGGCAATACAGGAATACATATATACATATGCAGTACCGGACAATAATGTCCCCCCTGAAGGCTGTATAAATTCATATAAAATGGTGCAGTGTTTAGAGGTTATTTTCCTTTACAGTAGTACTTCATGTGAATTAGCAAATGTATTTAGCTATGGTATCTGCATCAAATTGTTGTCAAATGTACTAAGAAAAAAGGCCAACTCAAGTTGTGGGGAAAAGTGGCAGAAAAGTGCACCCCTGTTTCCTTCTCCTCCTTACCCTAACCCGGCATCTTGATGAGGATATGTGTGGTCCAGGGCCAACCTATAAAGGACTTCATAACATTCGTGGCCCATTGCTAATTATCAGAGAAGTTTTTTAAAACATCTGAGCAGCTGTTACATCCGTGATAATTATCAGATTGAGGAAGTTTAAAAGGTTGGGGTTTTGTGGAAATGAAGACATCCAGTCAAAGCCTCAACATGAAAGTGAGAAACTGACAATCATTTGCTGAAATTTTTGCCAATTTTTCTTTGTCACTGGTAGGGAGGTGTTCTGTTGCTTATCTCAGTGCTTACTGAAATGTGATAGTCAGGTTTGAAGTATTTCTTGTGTTTAAAATTTTTGTATCAATCATCAGTTTATTTCCATATTTTCTTTATAGAGATTCCCTTCGATATGTGAGTGAAAGAAGGCCATGCTGTTGGCCTAATATTGGCTTCCAACATCAGCTGGAGGTTAGCTAAACTTTTTCTTTCCCATTGCCTAATATTTTTTTTAATATTTGTTGAAAACCATCTCTTAAAGTGCTGTTAGGCTACTCGTACTTTCACAAGTATATACTTATGCAGTGTAATTATACCACCTAGAAAAAGCCAGGTATATGAAGGACTTCCCTTGTGTCCATGTGAAAACTTGGAAATGATTGGACTACATCATTGAAACCTGTTTTTCAATCCATGCAAGTTCAAGTTAAGTTTTGTCAAATTACTATGAGATAATGACTAAAATCCTTAAAATCAATTCATTGTGATAAAAACTTTTTTTCCTGCATTGTGATTTTAACTACTGTTTCAAAGTGGTAGGATAAGGTTGGTACTATTTCCAGTTTTTTTTTTCTTTTATGTCATTTAAAGGGGCCCATTGAGTTGATATTGAATATTTTGTGACAAGTTTGAAGGAAATTAATATTGCATGACAATGCTTCTAATTAGCATCATTATCCATCTATCACTTCCTGTATTTACCAAAAACATGAAGCATTGTAGTTTATATGTGCTTAAGAGCTCATTGTTTGCAATGCTCTTCCAAGCCTTAATAGACCATGCAGCCACTCTGAAAAGTGCAACATGTTTTTATAACTGAAGCCTTGATCACAACAGTTGTTCGAAAGAGGAGTGGAGAGCCTGTGAATCAAGTTAGTATAAGCTTCATTCATTGGTCATATTTGAAAAGGGGTTGCATATGATTAATACCTAATGGAAAAGTGTCTGGTCACGAATTTGTAATATGTGAGTTTAATCATTACTTTATACCCCATCATTGTTGTTCAAGTTGTGTGTTAGATGTTCAGAATAACTTAGTTCAACCATTTACCATCAAGACGTGAGTAAAACTCAACAGGTGTTTCAAAAACTCACAAAATTCATGAACCAACTCAATAAGCCCCTTCAAAGTGATGCATAAGGAGATTCAGAGCTGTCTTTAGTGGCATATGTTGCTGCATGTGGCTTGATGTGTAGCTGGCTATAGCTACGTATGTAGCTGCATGTAGCTGTGCATAGCTGTCTGTTGTGTTGCTGTGAATGTTTAATACCGTATCTATGCATGTAATCCAAGCTATGTAGGGAGCAGTGTGTATTACTCTTGCACTTACTTAAAGAGTATTACTTTCATGTTGATACCAGCATTTGATGTATTCCAGACATTCAGAATTTGTAATAGTAAGGTAACTCTGCTACACTGTTGTGTTTTTCCATAGGAATTTGAGTACATTATAACAGCTCGAAGACAGGTCAGCGACCTGAGGAAGGAGACTTGGTTTGGTGGACAGACAATGGGTATGTATAATTGACTTGCACACCCTGATCTTGGAGTGATCATTGAGGCAAAAGATAAATAGACGAATTGCGTCAATAATATTTGAAACCTGCATGAAATGATGACCTGTGGTTCCACTTGCTTAAGTCACCTTGGTTCTAATAAGTCATTTTCTGCAAACTTTGCCATAGGGATTAGTAAGAAAGCATGAATTTTTGCTCTGGGAACACAGGTCCTATTGTTCACTCTGTTCTATTGAACACAAATTGATGTTTTTAAATAGAAATGTAGATGTGAATGGATCATGTTTAAGGCAGATGCAATAAAATGGTTTGGTTGCAAAGAGAGTTGTGCTCTGTCCTTACTCACAGACAGTGTAGTACAGTCAAGGAATTGTTGTCTCCTTGACAACCATGGTAACGTTAGTGGCAAATGAAGTGAAGGTGCCATTGATTATTTACAGTGAACAAGAAAGGGGTTCTTACTCTAGTACAACTTTAGAAAGTTGAATCTGGTTTGTAGCTGTGTGAGATGCTTTGTGTGTTGACAGTATGGTATGAGTTGTCTAGCTTTCAGTTAAAATCAATAGTATTTAGGCACTCACTTAATTGTTTAAAGGGAAATTGCAGTGCCCCCTATTTGAAGTAGTGTACCCTGGTACACTAGTTCAGGAATGGCTCCTATCAATCATATGACAATATTTTTGTTACTTTTTTTCCTAAATTTATGCAGAATAATTCATTAAACCCTCAATATTCAATGATTTTACACAGGAACATTATGAAAGTACTTGTGAGGAAAATAAGCAGAGATTTGTAAGATTCAGCAAATTTTTGAAAATAAACTTGGGGGGACTGCCTTTGGGTAGTTTGGCACTGATGTTGGTTCTAAACTTTACATTTGAAGGAAGTCTTTAATGTGAATGACAGCAAAAGGTTCAAGTAAGATTAACTTGACTTTGGAGTAGACCAGGCTAATTAATATGGTAGACCATGTTATTGGGATGGGTAGGGCCATAGCATATTTAGAGTAATGGTGCAGGGCAGAGTTTCTTAACCTAGGGTCTGCAGACCCCCAAGGGGTCTGTGAAATTTGTTGGGTCTGCAGGGGGTTAGAGCAAAAAAAATAGGGGATGGCAAAACTAGAACGGGTCTGTGAATGTTTAAACAATTGGTATCATCAGCATAAGAGGTTCAACTGCTAAGGCTGCTTATACTGCTCTAGTGTAGATTAGTTATGTACATCATAATAACTTATTTAGGCTGTGGGGGTCCCTCCCCAGGAGAAATTTCCTGTTGACACCTGCTGAAATTCTAGCAAGTTCAAACTGGTATTAACACTGATGAGTAGGCAAGTTTCCAATTACATATTGGAGTGAATGAAATCAACAGGTGCCAACAGGTAACTAACTGGTTCCTGTTGGAACCTGTTAAGACCTGTTGAAATCTTATTGAAACATGTTGATACCTGTTTCCAATTACCCTTTGGACCTGTTCAAACCTCTTAAAACCTCTTCATACCTGTGCAACAGGTTTCAACAGGGATTTTTCGCTGGGTCAACATATTTTCCCAGGGAGGAGATTCACAGGTGGAGAACCAAAGATTCAATTGATTCCAAGATTACTGAAAATGCAGTTGATTTTCTCTTAGATATCCTTTTGAAGCACTGTGATATACAGTGTTATTAGCTCAAACCAGCTCTAAGAGCTGTTTGAGCTATTGTGATCCGCCACAGTCACTCTGTCTATCTATCT
>WURT03133583.1:0-11430 GCA_009936505.3 Holothuria glaberrima | reverse complement strand
ATTGAGGGTAGTCCTCCTCAGTGAATACTTTCCTTTAAAAATCAAGGATTTCTCAAAAATATTGCGTATAAACCAGATCAAAAATTACACGAAATCAATTAAATAGCATACAAATTATGAACGTTTCTGAGTGTGATAGTATGGTAATATCATGAGTTAAAAGATTGAACGTTCTATAGTATGGAACGCCTAAAGGCTCACGGCATTTCGACCAATGTGCAGCTAATTTGCCATCTGCCCAGGTATTTTGACGAGTTTTCGGATACTCTGCTCCAGAAATACTGCATCCTAGATTTATATTCGTCGTTAGGTATTACTTTCTCCCCTTATTTTTGAATTCATCAAAGTACTTCTGAAGTCAAAAGTACCTGAGACGGCGAAATACTTGTGGGCCTTTTGGCGCACCCCCTTCGCCGAACGGGTCAAGTAATATGCCATCTCAAAGTATTTGGCCTTCTCAAGTATTTCGTCCTCCCCAGGTACTT
This sequence comes from Holothuria glaberrima, assembly GCA_009936505.3. NCBI lineage: Eukaryota > Metazoa > Echinodermata > Holothuroidea > Aspidochirotida > Holothuriidae > Holothuria > Holothuria glaberrima. The sequence continues at coordinate 10,945 of WURT03133583.1, read as the reverse complement.
CGATGAATTTCATTAAGGAGTGATGAATACGCACGACTTAAAGGACATAACTGGAAAATTTGGCAAAAAGTGAACCTAATGTTACAAATTGCCGTATATCTACGATGATGACCTATCGTTCATATTGTTTGACAAATTCAGACCACTGATTCTTCGTTGTATTAGATGATACCCCATCAAATTATCAACAGGATTGTATTATGGGATGCGTTTGTTGAATTTGTCAATGGAAACATGTTCCTGAAATGTAAAATGTGAGAATGACAAAAGAAAAACGAACGGTCAACGTTGGTGACCACCAATCCTCCAATCAGATGTAGAGAAATTAACAAGGTGTTATATAATACCAAATAACCCATGGCATGTGACCACCAATCCTCCAATCAGATGAAAAGGAATTAACAAGGTGTTATATAATACAATATAGCATAGGATACCATTTTTAAATTTAAGCTAGAAAGATGTTTCTTCATGGTTAGCTAATAAACTCATGTTCAGGACGTCCTAAACAATACCATACCGAGTATAATACCGTGATCTTCGTTTAAACAACCATATGAAGTGTGTTTTGTTGAGCCATCTCTGCAATACGCCACCTTTCGGTTGATTTACCTGTCGAAAGTACTCTTACCACCCTTACAACTGCTATCATGTTTAACTTCCGGGCATGTAGCTAGTTTTTGGTCCACCGTATTTCTTCGTAATGGGGATTACATTTTTGCCAATTTTTCCTCTAATATACAACATTTAAGTTCTGAAAAATAAAGAAAGATACTTGTAAAAGAATTAAGAGGAAATATAAAAGCTTGGAGCAATTTTTGCTCCCTTAAAGTATTATTTTTTGTTTTGTCAAAGTTATTCGAAATTTGCTAAATAACGACGTTTCTACTTCAGCTTTATGACAGGTAATGACGAAATTTTGAACTTACTCAAACATAGTTCAACATCTCTCCAAACGGCTCGTCTGTACATCTGGTATTAGAAACTTTAGCAAGTTTTGGCACAAAAAAATCAAGACGAGTGATGGGAGGTGAGAAGAGCCAGAGAAAACAATTCAATTTGCCCCCGTTAGATATGTTTTTTTTTAATTAGTGACTATTTCATGAAAAATATTACGATACCTTGTCGCTTTTCTTGTCTGCCTTTGTTCTTTACCTACCCTACTACACGCCGGCTTAGCTGAATAACAATTATCATTACTTAAGGAAGGTCATTGCTTAAGAAGGTATTTGACTTAATTAAAGGTGGTATACCACTAATTCAAGGGGAATCCAAGTGGAGGATATTACCCTTAGCTACGAACTTAACACCCTAGAAAAACGTTTTGGGGCACATTACACACCGCGTTGCTGTAGTGATGTGGATATGGTAGGAAAAGAATTGAAGTTCTCCTCATGCAAAAAATAAAAAAATTAAAGGTATTTCAAGTCATAGTAGACAAATTTAAAGTCATTGTTGACGGGCTAGTTGTGAGCTTCATATGAAGGTTAGCTTGTGCCCGTTGAAAGGGTCCAAAAGCCACAAAACGGACCACAAGAATTAGTGTAAGTCAATGGAGGAATAAAAGTGGTGTGCTATCTAAAGAGTAAATTTCAAAATGGTCATTTCTGTGGATAAAAACATAATTCTCAGTCAGCCTGTATAGGTAAGACCTTGTGCATATAAAAGCGTCAATTTTACGCTCGAGTAATTTTTGGAGCAAAAAAACCCTGATTTTGCTGTACTAGGGGAAGGGGCATAAATTAGTGAAACTCTCGTGTAAGTTTCTGCACAAATAAACTACTCTGAAACATCTGATGACCTTGTGGGTCATAGTCCCGGTCATTAAGAGTTTAAAGGGACATAATCTGTGAATTAATTAATGCACCAGTTACATGTATCGTGTGCTCGAATGTGTTGCTGCATTTCTGTTCTCACTAAACATTACCTATTTTGTCATTACCTCATTATTCTACTTTGCTCAGATCAGATTTATGGTAATTTGTAAAATGTTCAAATATTGACCATTTCTCAATAGAAAACTAGTTAGCCTGTACCAACGTTAGGCAGCACTGTCATGCAGAAGTGAGGTGAATTTCTACAGTATTTTAAAGCTCAAAAATTTCTTCTTAGTGATGATGTCTGCAAAATTTGGGCAAAAGGAAGTTATGCTCTTTATAAGGGGAATAGATAAAGAAAGAGACACATTCTTCCTCATAACTAGAACTAGTTTTGAGGCCAAGATATGATGTTAACCCAGACTGTGGCACAGGTAGCAGAATACTGTGCATAAAAAATTAGGATGGGGGTAGAACTCGCATTGTAACAGCTGTACCATAGCTCTTCATTTCAGAGGATGCGTAAACCTCACACCAGCTTATCCCAGGCTCACTCAATGCAGTAAACAGTCCTGCTAAACGAATACTATCTGGTATAGCAAAGTATTTCGGGGAAAACAGAGACAAAAAGACGAGAAACAAGACACACGGCTTCTATGACTACTAAATCCACATGTATTTTGCATTGTATGACTTACATAGTTTGCCATTGTTTGTAATGTCTTTGAAGATTCCACTGTTTTTTTATTCAGTTACCCACCCAACAACACATGTTATCAATTTTTAAATACATATAAAGTTAACACAGTTAACGTATCAAACTAGCCCCTACTTTGTCCGATAAACACTCATTTGTCTATTGACAAATCCATGACCCAAGTTTTAATGAAGAGTTTCTATATCTATGGTTGTACTATCTTTTAATGTAACTTGTCTTATCTAGAAACTATCAGACATCTAAAACATCTATATGACAGAGTACAACATTATCTGCCTTGTTTAATAACAGCATGAACATACAAATACAAAATACATTACGTACCAGGCCACAAATTGGTCAATGTACATAACTCAAGTTAATACTAAACAATATATCTTTCTTCCAACCGAGCATCAGATACCTCATAGAGATGTTAAATCAAGTTTTAACTTTCTTGTTACTTCATAGCAGGATGCACCGCATATTCCTTGTTCAATTGTTTGGGAGGCCTTAAGAGGGGCTGCTCAAGAGAATCCACTCCGTGGGGTACCAATCATGGTGCCATTTTGGCACAAAGCCGTGACAGAATGAATGGTGCTCTCGGGAGTCACAGGTATATTGATTCAAACTTCTAAGCACTCGAACAACTACTTACACATCGTATCCGCCATGGAATAGGAAACAAATATAAGGACCTTTGCAGGGATAGGGTGAGGACATAATCTTGTTATGAGGCGCTAATTACGCTACGAAGATTAAATTCCTATCCTACTTCGCAGTTCAACAAATTCTAGAATGGAAATACTAGAACCCTCGTTCGACTTCTAGAACCTTGTACAAATCTCGATGTTATTACAAAAGGTGGCTGATTACGTTTTATTTCTAACAAAAGAGATGATTACATATAAATTTTTCCTTCTCGAATTTTCTGTCTTAGTTCATGGATGCATTGTGTGAAAGAAAATGCTAAAAAGTCTAATAAACTATATAAAATACACGTTGTACCACTTAATAGGCAAAGAGAGATACATACACAAAACAGGAATATAGGCCAAGAAAGACCTTGTAAAAAACCTAGAAAGATTCTGCACACAAAAGCAAGATGTCAAGGGTGCAGTAGCTTCCCGGAAAATAGTCCCGAATATCTGAATATGGTAAATAAGCATTTGTAAGGCCTCTTCTGCACCTCGACAGACTTAGGCAAGAAATAAGTGCTCCTCCCACGGCTGTAAAGGAATTGGAGCGTGAATACGTTTTGACTACTCTTAAATGGAATCAGATTTTTAAAATTCCCTTCAATACTCTACGCGCAACCAGTGGCGCCGCCAGACTTTGGTGATGGGGGGGGGGCACCACCAATATTTGCTAAATTGCCTTTTATTTTATGTGCCCTGCGTTTTTGTGCACAGTGATGGGGATCCTTCCTTTTTCACTACATAAAGGTGCCGTCCTGGGGGAGGGGTCTAAGGGGGAGGTGGTCACCCCCTCCCCTTTGAGAAATTTTTGTGAATTTAAGGTTGATTAGATGCAAAATGGTGCTATCTTTTGTATATTTTTGGTGGTGATGCACATGACAGGAAAGTTTCCATATTTTAGGTTCTAATTTTTGTTTAGGTGAAAGAGGCAATAAAATGGGGGCAATGACATAATGCTTACAGTGGAGTGCTGACGGGTTGCCATGTAGTATGCTGTGTGATCCCCGGCCTCGGGGAGGGGTCTAAGGGAGGAGGTGTCCCCTCCCCTTTGGAAATTTTTGAAAAATTGGGTGTCCTTACATGCAATCTGGTGCCACTTATGCTACCTCTCAAGTAAAATTTTCTTTTAATTTTTTTTACCAATTTTAGGTACTAAAAAAAACTCGGTATCAGTGAGGGGGCCCGTGGCTCAATGGCCCCTAAATACGAGACATGAAGGTCACGAGATGGAATGGAAACCGTGACGCATGCGCGCGAAGCGCGCCGAAAATATTTGTTACGTAAGATTTCCATGACAAAACCTGCATTCTGAATCTGCATCGAGACACTTTTAATTACCGAAATAACATACATGGCACTCAAAAAGCCAGTGTTTTACCAAGTAATTCGTAAACAGCTTTGGACTTTTGCTGCTGTGCTTCTCTGGGAGTTGCTATCGGAAGATATCGATAATGAGAACAACATTGTAGTAGGTTTGAAGTGCGCGAAGAGCGCGAAAATTTTGATAGTTTGAGAGAGATTTGCGAAAATTCTAATAGTTTGAGAAACATTTGTGTCAGAAAATAATTACCATAGATCCATCACTCAGTCGAAACACACCTCACCCTACACCCTACAGAAATCTGCAGCTTAAAGGCCCTTTGGGATCATTTTAAAAATTTTCAGAATTTTTCGACTGGGGGAACGCGCCCCTCATGCCCCCCGTGCCGGCGCCACTGCGCGCAACAAAAATTCAATACCGCCAATTTCGGTTTTCTTCACCGGCGTCCTCGGTACAACTCATTTATTATTTTTTATAAATAAAAGGGCAAATTACTTATGCACCTTCTGCAAATCAGAAAACGAAACAATTTTTTCCTTTTTGGGGTTGTAGAATAACGTAAATCTTTCTGTTGGATATTGAACAAATAATTCTTGGTCAGCAAGTTCATTTTTTTCAAAAGAGGATTTTTTCTTTGGCTTTAAGTTACACTTAGTGTATCCTTACAATTTCTTAATATTTCACCTGAAATATTTTTTTTCAATCAGAAGACTAAGGAAAGAGTTCAGAAGGTCAATGAGTTCTTTCATAAATTTATATTTGTTTTGCAAGGAGGAAAGTCTCTATCAGCAAAGAAAGCAAAGAGTTACGTTTACTTTGGGCACCTAAGGAAAGCTTTCAGCTTTTGCCAATTGTTATTCTCATGACAAGGGTTCTTTGTTTAAATTTATTCTACATTGTTGTTTTGGTTTATGTAAATATATTGTGATGATTTGTAATGGATTTTGTTTAGAAAATTATGCCAGTTACTAAATTGGTTACAACACAGTTGATATATTAAACATGTGACCAACTAAGAGTGCAAGACCCATGAATTTGAAAATAAGATAATGACTATCTAGCACGATGACCCATGTATTTACAAAAAAGGGGGTTATGAGTAACTAACATGATGACTTGCTAATTTATGGAAGAAAACAGTGACGTTAAAGGAGATTTCCTTAGGCAAAGGACAAATTGATGAATTTTCAATGAAGGCTGGGTTGTTTTTTCCAAGGGGCGTCCTGCGGGACCGAAATTGACATCAGCCGCAGAAACATAGTGGGCACTTAAGTCAGAAAATCAAGCATACTAATTACTTTAAATTGCAGGAAATAGCACTCATAAGGATAAGCTTGCCAATAAGGTTAATTTCTGCATTTAACATTCTCATGTGAGAAACTTTGTGTTCGTTTTTTTATGAATGATAGTTTAGACAATAGGAGATCACATTTTTCCCCGGAAGGGGAGGGCTGGTTACAATATCCCCGCGGTTCTTGCCCTCTCTTTGTACAGCACTGTCTGTCAAAGTGACGGGTGGCTAGTTAAAAATATATTTACTTGCACTTCTTTTCTCAATAACAGAAATACTGAAACAAAAAAATTAACCACTAATTAGACGACTTTTCGCCTCAAATCCGTACGTACTGATCATTTAACAAAAACAGTTTCATTCTTCACTTACAACACCAACCTTATCTAAATATGGAAAACACTCAATATATATTTAGTGTCAAAATTTGTAGCGTTACATTTTTGGTGCAGGAATTCTTTAAAAAATTTTCGAAATCGTGACTGCATTGGTGCTTTAAATTTTAATTTAATGTGCAAAATATTAAATCAAAATTATTTACGAAAATGTCTGTTTGCAGATTTCATAGTGCTAGTCTATACAAGAATATCAAAAAGGGTAACAGACAGGTATTGTGGTTGAACTGCTAACATCCATTCACACTAACCATGTTTATATATTTTAACACAACCTCAGCACGTAATAAGATCACTTGACATTATTTCAAATGTACATTTATTACATATAAACATATAAAGCCTTAAAGCGTTATCAGCAACATCATTTGATCAATGTACAATGTTTAATAAAAAAAAAGATAAAGATCGCCCTAGACAGACCTCACTTGAAGCGAGAATTTGAATTTTTTAGAAGCTACAACCAAACTTCTCTAATCATCACAATTTTTACGTCACGAAAGAAACTTTACATTCAAAGCCCCCGATAGGTCAGGTGAAAACGATCTCGGATGAGGTGGCTTCAGGAAGTGAACGCGTCACAATTACCACCTTTTACACCTTGTAATTAATATCTTGGCCATCTGATATTTCTTATGACATCTTCTAATGATAATACGCATTGTATGAAACCTTTTCACTTAAACATCAACACCGTAAACCTCAAAAGTTGGGATAACTTTTGGAAACTGAGGAAACTTGCTGCATGGACGTTTTTAAGTTCAGTCAACTGAGTTTCTCTTAATAATGAGATGCATTATCGGAGAAACTCAGTTGCCTGAACTTTTAAAAGGTCCATGCAGCCAGTTTCCTCAAGTCTGATAAGATATCACGACAAATGGGGTTTTACAGTGAAGTTAATGCCGCTTTAAAAATAATCAGTGAACATATACTGATGGTTGTTAATGTAATCTCTCAAAAAAACTTGGTGTGTTCAATGTATGAATATTCATCGGCATTGTAGTTTAGTTGGAGCTTGGAATCAGGTTCCCACACATGACCTAATAACCAGAACGTTGTACACATACCCTTACCCTGTGAATAAAGAAAAATAAAACACGTAAAATGGTTGAGTCCACTACTATTTTAACTTTTTTTCCTACCAGTCTACAAAATAGATGAGACAGAATTTGTTAACGTATTGGCAATTACTGGAAATAATGAAAAACGGATTGTCCAAAACATTTCGTTGTTTACGGTGTTCCTCATCAAGTCTCCTCCAGTAATGGTTCTCTCCATTAGGAACTTTTTCAGTAAAAATACCGCGTTTAAAACGCACCAACAAGGCATACAAAAAAGTACCTTTGATCATAAGCATACGAGGTGGGGGGCATGGGGCATATGCCCTCCCAATTCGGGAAAAATAGTGGAATCATTCGGGCAATTGAGATAGCCACGAAAATGAATAATGCCCTTTTGCGTACACAGCGGTATAGAAATTCGGGCAACTTGGTCCAAAATTCTGAATTCGGGCAAAACTTATCCTGGCCTCCAGATAAATTGACCCCGATCGCCTTTGCCTTTAATCATTGTTAAGACATTCAGTCTCACCAACAAACTCTAGCAATAGCTATATCTTCTAAAAATATTCTGAATCACAAGTGTAACGGATGTGTCATTTAAATTTTTGAAAGTTTGGGTGAAAAAATTATTTTTGTGCAACAAATAAAATCGAATTTCGACCCGTGAGAGCCTTATTTCTTGGAAAGAAAGTTACCGTACGGTCTTACTTTGAAATGTCTATCATACTGCATCTATTTATATTGTTTTAAAAATATGGAAATTATCTGTAGAACAAACGCAATATTTCCCTTTCAAGCGTCGTATGTCAATATAAGACTTGCGAATGTGACTACAGAAAGCACAGTCAATTCCTTTCGGCGTTTTTTGGTGCCGATTTGACACAATCATCTTTAAAGTGCGTTCAGACTAGCATCTTACATCTTTTAGTGTGTGCAAAAACATCGTTCTGTGTTGATAGGTATTAGAGCAGGTGATTTCGATCAGTTAACAATAAGTGTAATTTGTATTAATTTTCCAAAAGGGATGTAAATTTGGAAGCAATTTTGATACAAAACTTGAAATTGAACAGAAACAGATGTTCTAAAGATTGAAATGTATTTTGTTTTATTATTTTATTTTATTGGCGGGGGTAGGTGGGGAGGGACCGAACCCTATTTTAACAATTGTTTTTGTAGGCTAAGTCCAAATAATGAATTTTAATAAATAAAACGGTATACAGTACTTGTGTAAAACAAAAAGAAAAAAAAAACAAAACAAAAAAAAAACTTAAAAATGCAAGCAAATTTACAGCTAGGGAGCCTAAGACGGTACAAAAGACAAAGCCTAGTATTCAGTACAATCAATAACGCAGCATCGTCATGGTCTTAACATGGGATTGTAGATTATTTGACAACCTGCACCTGGGTGGCCCAAGTAAACTTCTAATGCCATTTATCGGATTTTAAAAATTAAACCTGCAAAAACCGATTTGGTGGGAAGGAAATGGATAGAGGTTCAAAGTGGCAGACTACCAAGTAATTCAGTCTGTGTCCCCAGCAGAAGATCAATTAAGGGTACAAAACAAGTCACGGTAGCTAAACGAGTTTCTGAGCTGTGCTACGGTTACAATTTTACAAATTGTGGATTTAAAAAAAAGACATGATGGAGTCTATTAATCACAAAAACGTATGCAAGGAAATATCAGCCTAGCTGAACGTCGGTGCTTGCAAAAAAACAAAATAGAAAAAAAGTTGGGTATTCTTCAGGCCTAGTAAAACAAAAAAGATGTAATTTATGAAAGTTACATGGAAAAAGCCAGGCTATTTGCTGCATACTGTGGGCACGATGAAAGTATGCTACATGGTTAGAGGCAGGAGAAGGGCAGGCGGAAGTAGAAAAGAGAGGAATGGTTAAAGGAGACAGCAGTAAATTTTTCATCAAAAATTTCCGTCCAAACTTTAATCGTTCCCAATTTCCAATTGGCCTTACCTTTATCTCTATTTGTCCTCTGTCTTCGAATTTGAAAACGACGAATGAGTCCATGATTTCTTTAGCCTCGTAACTGACTTGAATTTTCATAGCTGTGGTATTTAAGGCAGAAAATATTATCAGAAAATCACTTTTGCTTTCAGTGGCGTAGCTAATGGGTGGGGAGGGGCTGGGGGATCCAGCCCTCCAACGACAAGCTCTCACAGCCCCAAACAGCCCCCACTGGTGTCGAAGAAATGTTAAAAAAATATCAGTAGAAAATACACCAGTCCTCCCATTTAGAGATCCAGCAACCGTCCATCACCACATAAAAAAAACTCTGGCTATGCCACACTGTTTGCCTACATGAAACCCGTTAACCGTTTAATTTGATACGTAGTTTTGTTGTTGTGGTGCAACTTGTAGGTTTTTTAGTAGTAAACATTTGGACATGGATAAACACTGACCTGTTGATGTTGATTCCATTCTGGAGGCGGTGTTGACGGTATCGCCAAAGAGACAAAATCGAGGCATCTTTGAGCCCACAACTCCTGCTACCACAGAGCCTGATGAAGACACACAGTCATTTAATTCGGATACGTCATGGTGTCACATTATTAAAGAAGTATTTTATAAAAATGGTGAATATAGAATAGAATATAACTTAATTTAAACCATACAAGCGAACACAAATCGCCTACATACAGCTCAAATCAACAGGACAATGAAAAAGAGTTCAACATAAAATCAATTTACACAGAGTGAACAAACTAAATGAATCAATAAATGATGAAAATATGATAATATAAACAAATAAAAATGTACATATAAACCAATCAGCAGTATTAAAATTTATAAAAGGGTTATTTTCTAATAAAGGTGGTGTTATAGAAGTTTATTGCACGTGGAACGAAGAAGTGAGGATGTAGAATATTTGACGCAAAAGGAACCCTCAAATGACCAGATCTAGGAACAAAACAAGCAATAATCACAAAGTGCACAGGGTTGCTGTCGTCCTCCACGGTATTCCTCGATTCACCCGCAACCTAAGCGAAAATGCGTAATATGAATTAGCTTTTCAAATTTTCTTCATTTTTTACAAAAGGTTTTATTCAATGACGTCTTTGCGCCCACAACTTCTGCTACCACCGAGCCTGGTGATGACACACAGTTAGATTATAGTATAGAATAGAACTTCATTTAACACATACAAGGGACCCAAATGGCCTGCGTACAGCTTGAATCAAGATGACAATGAAATAATAGGAATATAATACAAAATCAGCTTACACAGAGGGAATAAACTAAATAAATGAATGATGTCGAATACGTAACGCAAAATTCAAATATATATATATATATATACATATATATCAAGTGATTCCTCACCTGAGTGAATTCCAGCTCGTAGCTTCAACTGGTAACTCGGTAAATGTCTGACTGTAAAATTTTCAACTCTGCGCAGGAGAGCAATCGCCATGTTGGCTATTTCTCTAGCATGGAAGTCTCCATTCCTTATGGGTAAACCAGAGGCCACCATGTAGGTGTCTCCAATAGTCTCAACCTAGGAAGGATATGTACAAAGAGAAACTAAAAGCGTTTGCATAGTTTGATTGAAGAATCCCTTCTATGGACTTAACGAAGCGACTTGGCACGTTTTCTGATCGGCATGCAGGGCATCCACAAATTACCCTGTCGTCAGCAGTGACGTACTATG
>WURT03133561.1:0-11431 GCA_009936505.3 Holothuria glaberrima | reverse complement strand
ATCTGATATCTTGCGTACTGACAACCTTGGAATCTTTCTGCCGGGATTCGATTTATTTCCCTTCAATCCCGTAACACATGCCATGGTTGAGAACCTTTTGGTTTCTTTCGTGTTTTTTTCCACCTTTACTCCCTTAAACAAAGATACCATGTGGGTTTCTTCAGTATCTATTTCAAAACTGTGGTCGTCAAAATATGCATGCATATTTGAAACCATTTTAAAGGTTTATGTGCACCAAAGTATATGAAACAAGATTTCAAAAGAGAACATAGACCTGAAAAATGACATCGAGCCTGTCATCATAGTATACTGACAGTGAGTGCCAACTTTGTTGGTTTTGAAAAATTGTCTGCTCCTTTGTGAGGTAAACAAAGAAGATATCTCGGTAAACAAAAGAAGACTGTGAAGGGTGCCGTTTATGTTGTAAAGTTTAGTCTAACTTTGCCCTATTTTCCTCTATGTTTTCTATACTCTAATCCTGTGTTACTTCCACTGTTCCATGGACAGTAACAGGTCAGACACTGGAGGCGCACGGGATTCCCCACCAACTTTTGTCAGAATCCTAATGAAAAATAGTAGTCAAATAATTGATTCCATAGCTTGCAATTTAGCTGATTCAATGAAATCAAACTCGAAAATGGTAGAAACAGCCATTAATAAACTAAATCCTGTCCAAACGTCTCAGATAACACCACAGATTATCATTTTGTGGGTCAAATTTTAACCCAATTTGGGTCAAATGAAGTCTTATGAAAGATTTGCCTAAGATACTGTATTTTGCATCTAAGTCACCTTAAATTTACAAAAATTTCTCAAAAATGCACAATTTACACCGACCTTCTGGCCAAATGTATCTAGGGTGGGCTTAAAGCACCATCATATTTAATAGTCTCCCCCAAATCGCCAATCTCTGGCTGCGCCACTGGACCTACTGATAGGGGAGCCCTCTGGATCCAGGAGCCGGGATCCCCCAGGCTCATCGTTACACCGCTTGTCAGATATGGTGTTGATGTTGCTGTTGCCTTTTTCTTTGAATATTTTTATTTTTGTTGCTCAAATTAAAATCGGAAAAATCAAATTGATCAAATATGATGTTTTGGTGCGGGAAGGAAGGGGGTCAAGGTCAAGAAATCGCGTCTGGTCTGCCCCCCCATGTCAAACATCTTCTTATGCCGCTACATAACAAAAGACTGGAAGAAGTATGGTACTCTCTTAGGGAGTGAAGATAGTAAAATAACCCCTCCCCATTTTATAATTTTAGAGTTTAAAGAATATTAGTTAATTGATTTGAAGACCAATTCCTTTTTACTAAACAGAAGGTTTTAGAGGGCTTTGTTCCTATTGATCAAAAGAACACGCACATGAGAAGAACAACGTAACCTTAAAATGAATTCAGATTCTAAGAACAGCATGGAAAGGGTTATATTTTGATAACTTTTTAGGTCGCTCGAAAACTTATGCTTATGAAATCGGAAACGTCCAAGGTCTTGGATTACATCTGAAAATGTCAGGAAATAATAGTTAAAACAAAATGTCTTCACTCAGCGTTAATTAAGGAATGAATTGGAAACCGAGTTATTTGACTTTTTTGGGTTTTTTTCTTTCTCCAATTATACTAATTCACGGAAAGAAATTAGCCCGGAGAAGAACTTTCGATATCAAGCTACTATTAAAAAATCCGTACTGTTAAGTATATAACATTTCATTTCTACAATATCTGAAAGATTTTACTTCGTCTTTTGAATGAAAATGGTTACAGGAAGTACCGAATCAAATCTAATGGACTCGCATAACTAAATATATGTCATTTGTAATATCCTATCTTATTTTATTGAAGTATATGTGGATTGATAAGTTATTTGAGAGTGGCGGCAAAGGTGGTCGAGCTGAAACAACAAATTCCTGTCAGCACGAAGTATGGACACACCATCAGCAACTGTTTTTTTAAATCCTGTGGTTATGCGAAGAAGAGTCTTCTCTTACGCCGGGGTAGAGGGGGGTAGTAGAAGCTTGTACAAGATTTTATAAATTCAAGGGATGGGGTCAAGCTTCCATTTTCAACAACTGACCCCACCCCAGTGCAGAAGGTACCCAAAATCCGACAGACTCAGTACCCAGGATCCGACAGATTCAGTGACGTTATTACGAATTAGTGATCTGAATACAAAACCATCATTATAACCAGAATGCGCAAACAACAGTCTTAACAACTTGACTACAGGAATACCCTCAATCCGCTGCGTATGTCGTTTGAAAACGAAGCCATTAGTTCACCTTATGAAAGCATGAAGGGGATGGAGTGTCCGTGCTTCCATTTTTATGCTTTCATTAGAAATCATACATCTAGTATTTATATAGCAACTTGCCGTTTAACTTGTTATTTGAGATAGTTGTGAAATATTTGAATGATATATATCGAAAATTTACAATTGTGTTGTGTAATGTTGCTATGTAGATTAAGAAAATTGTATTTTTTGTGGATTGAAATCAGTTACATTTTTTAATATAACGTTACAACTCCTCGATTATATGAAAAAGACTGTTTGTCATTTTCATTATGGTACCTTCCATGATCATCTTCCCATTCCCGTGTTGGTTTGTTTTTGTTTTTTTTTGTTTGTTTGTTTGTTTTTTTTTTTTTTTGGATAGCGGCAACCTTGTGTCTGTCGTCATATCACAGAGCCTGCATAAAGATCCTCAGATATACACAGCAAAAATTACACCACCAACAACGCAATGTAATTTCACAAATAAATTATATTCATGTCGTCCTTGATTAAATTGTTAAAAAGACAGGCACAAAAACATGAATTGAAAAATATGGTTACAGATGGCGCTACATTAGATCATAAAATTTTTTGGCTCCGACAAAGTGCGTGCAAATGTAGCTTTTCTTCCAATATATAAACAACTTTCTAAACCGTCACTAACACTAGTTGTTGATCATGAATTTTAAAGATGCAAACCAATGCTTTGAATTAAATGCGACCACGTCGGGCTGAAAGTTCGATTTGGTCACATGATGTTAAATGCCCTGTGAAAATCGTTTCGCTAATGAGAAGAACGATCCAACATATTTATTCTCTGCGAGAATAATGAATTATTTGGAAAAGAATGAACCAATACACTGTTTTAAGAAGATTTGTGTATGCTTATAAATTCAATTGAACTATATTTTAAGAATGTCTTCAAACAAAACATATACAATATAGACATTCATACGAAGCAAAACAGCAAAAAATTATTTGTCTCTAGAAAAACATGATTACATAGCAAAGCCGGTGACTCAGTAATTTAATGTGTAAATCCTTTGTAAAAAGTAGATTTTTTTGAAGGTAGTAAAACTTTAATAGTATCGGCTTGTTTAAATATGATGAATGAAGCTATTACCTTTGTTTTCTGCGTTGCCTCTCCAACAGGCAACCTTTGACTTCTAGTGTGAATAACAATTGAGGGTCAAAGCTCCCTCAAGAATATGTATTTGGAATAATTAAGCTGTTTGTAGCAAGACAACTTGTCAAATTTTAACATCCACAGTATAAATATTGAAGCATGCACTACGGAAGTCAAACTATATAACGGTAAGTATGACTTCTTTTCTGCAAAGAGATACTTGTAAACGACACTTACTATAAAAAAAAATATAATTTATACAACCTACACTCTAAAAAATGTCTATTCAAAGGGGCACTGAATAGGCAATCTCTTCAAAAATTTGATTAGATCAGGTTCAACAATGAATCAATTCTAATCATTTCTGAAACAAGGCTATTCAAGTAATTGAACAGTTTCCCTATTCAGTGACCCTCTGATAAGTTTCTCTTCAAATTTGAATAGGCAGTTTTTAGAGTGTAGGAGGTAACACCTGAGAAAGTTGCAATCGAGAGAAATACTTCGAGATAATGATGTTTTATATAGAAATAGCCAATAGATCTCTCCCGATAATAATCTTACCAATTTGCATCGAGAATTTATGACCCGAAAATTTCCCCGTGTTATTTCCTAAGCTCTGTAGCAGTAAGACAAAGCACGTTTTATTTTGATCATAATTACAGACAACGGTATTTGAAAACTCTGTAGTCAGTAGCAATTTTAACTTCAGTGTCGACCTGCATGAAACCATAGTCCTAAACTATTATCTGAAAATTAACTCTTATATATAGCTGGGGTCAGTAGCCTTCATAGCGGCTCTTTGTGGCTACAGCCACGGGGTTTGACTGCCTCTTGCTAGAACGCTGTCCTCTCATAACTCCCTGCTTTCATGGGGTTAGTAGCAGTAAGTTTCTCACATTTTTGGAGAGAAAATTTCTAAAGGCAATGTTTTATTTCCTATACCTATAGTTTCATTTGAAATTGGCTGAATGAGGCATTTTTAAAACGTGAGAGAGCCTGCCCATCAAAATGCGTCCTTCGCGTTTGCTTATATGCAATCCAAGTTCATTCTTATCCTAGGAATTTGAACGACAACACACTGTGTACACATTTTAAAACTGGATAAAGTCAAAACAAATTGAAAAAAACGAGAATAAAAATGCACAAAAAATTGACTCCTTATCTACAAACTTCAATTTTCTATTGAGGACGATTGTGGAGGTTGACATATTTAAAAGAAGAAGGTAAAATATACTTGACACTGTTGTCAGTGTTAGTGCTTAAAATTCTCTCCTTCAGTCAGGTGCAAAATGAGCCACGTTTTGATACTTCTCTGCGGTCTAATTCTTCGCAATTTATTGGCTTGTTCCTTTTGTCAGGCTTGACTCCACCACAGAATCATGATCAAGTTTGAGGCGTATTCCATTACAACACCCGCACACCACGTTCATACACCAGAAACCACAGCCAGAGCGCTGGCAACGAGGACATTCTTTCTGCAGCTGAAAAGAACATAATGACATTTACATGTTTTCTTGGCTCTTTCGTAACACGTAACTTGATGTGATATTTCTGAATTTTTAGAAAATTTAACCTTTTGTGAAGATTAATTCACGACGAAATTAGACTTGTTCGAATCCCGTTTTTATACCTGAACATTTTAGGATTGCTGTATTATTTATAAAGTGTGGTTATGAACTCTTCATTCAAATGTGAACATTACGTTAGAATTGTTTACGTTCGTTTTAAATTCTTACATTCTTCTCGCACAAACAAAATTTCTACAACAGTTGCAATGAGGATCATGAATACACTACCTCTTCGAGCTGAGATGTAAGCTGTTCGACGTTTGTTCTCAATTCTGCACTATCTTCGGTACCATCTAACGTTTCCGCACCTGTATTCGTGGAGCGTTTCATGGTTGTTACAGATTTTCCTTCCGGATATTTTATAACTGATATCATCTGAAGTGAAGATAGAGATAAGTAATTTGTAACGTACACGTCAGTTAAACGTTTGAGGGCCAGGAAGCCAATTGGCTCGTCAAGGACCCTATACCAGAGTGTGCATGGATGAACACAGTCGAGATGTGCCTTCTCTTTTCGACTCAGAGGTTAACGAGGCAGGGATGTACTAATCGTTCCCAATCCTGCTCCCGAAACCGCCACTTAACGTCCCCATCCGACGGTCGTGAGTGTATCCTCAGTCTTTAGCCACGTTCCCAAAGGCTGGGAAGGGTGGACGTTCCTTACTCTGCACCACAGCTCCACATCACCACAGCTGAACCGAGTAAAGCTCACAACTTCCTAAATCGGACAACTTCCTGAAACGGACAATTAGACACCCAGTTAAATTCACCAATTTAAACTCCCTCAGCATCACTGTGAACAGCTATGCTGAACATGTAAATTTTAGTCCCCAGAAAATTTCCAAGTGATTCCACCGAGATTTGATCCGGGGACCTCTAGTGTACAAGGCAGTACACTCAACCACCAAGTCAACTCCATCGCGGCCTAAGGCACTTGCTGCATATAGGCACTGCACATCTCCATTACCATTGGTAAATCTTGTGCCAAAGTGATTAGCCTTATGATACAAAAATAGTTTAACCGATGACTCCTATCCCGGTTTGTATTGCTGATGTCCGCTATCACAGATTTTCTGGCTACCGACCTGCCATCATGAAGTTCATAAGTGATGGAGGCGGGACAAGCGAAAGGCACAGTACCATCTCAACTCCTTAAAATAATCAGCTACAACGTGTTCAGGTCTAATCAACGAATTGTTTTAGTTGGATACGGAGAAAACTGTGTAACTGCGCAGTGTTATTTAGACATCTTGGTACTTGATGTATGTGGAAAAAATATAACCACCTTCAATTTAAAAAGAGATTTTTGGCAAACACAGTAGGAAGAGTGTACTGAATTTGAATACATTATCGGTAATACTACCGGACCAAGAGATCACTTGGAGCGGGGCGGAATTTGTGTCTGAAAGTGGGTAGGGGAAATCCCGGGCAGAATACCCAATGGCGCGAGACGCGCCACTGGAATACAAAGCGCTCTCTTAAAAGCTTGGGGCCCAACCGCTTGCCGATGAGCCCCTGGTGGGGTCCAGGGGTAACGCCATGCGGGGTCCAGGGGAAGTCCCTTAAGCTCTGAGGTATTTATAGATTTCAAACCATTAGAGTAAAGCATTTGGCTATCTTAAAATGCATCGGATGTGCACAAAACATATAACACACAAATCACATTTTGACCATCTTAATAACAGACTTAACAGAATAACAGGTCATTTTTATGGAGTGGGTTTAGCTTGTGGGTGGTTACGATGATAATGGAAGGGTTTGTACTAAACATTTATTTCGAAACGCCTTTTCCTGTGCAACGGTAGGTTGCTATAATTATTTACGCAAGGATCATTATGCGTGTAACGACATACAACAAGTTCTGTCTGTGACCCTTATTTCAGGGCTACACGTTACAAAAGTGTGGCGGGGAGCCGACGACCATGCTTTGAAAGAAGCTTTAATTAGGTGCAAAACAAAATTTTTCAACAACATTTGTCCCTTGCCTGCCCACATTTGAGCTCCGCCATGTATTAGTTTCCTTTGTGGGTGCGCGAAAAGCGCGCCTGGAAAAAATTCTGGCCTTTTTATGGTATCAATTTTATCATTTACTTTACATTGTAAAATTCTCTATAATATAATAAAATCCCTAATAGGTTCTCTGGTATCGCTTGCTTTCGTTCATTTTTTATTTTTATTTTTTTAAATCTGGAAAGAAGTGGGGGCAAGTTCCCCCTTTTTCCGTAATTCCGCCTTTGCGGGTAGGTTTCTGAACTGTGTGCGATACGCAAGGACCATTGCGAGTGTTATGGCGTACATTTAGTAGTATATGGGACCCTTGTTTTAGGGCTTCAAGTCAAGTACGTGAGGCAGAGAGCCAACGCCCGTACTACGGAAGAAATTTTAAATGAAGCACCAAAGAAAAGTATTTTCTCCAAAATATTGCGACGGACTCTGTGCGCCCCCTTTTTAGCTACTTAATTACTACTGGCTGCATACATGGCCCGTTCTCAAGAAAGTTTAACCACCCGTTTTGTTCATTTGATCCCGAGAATAGCGACTCTGCTCCCAAATTCATGGACCCCAATGCACATGAAGAATATATAAAGAAAGCACGGTTTTATCAGGGAAATCTATTACACCTCCCTTTTTTAATGTTCTTACCTTTGGAATAAATATTATCACGAGAACCACCGAGGTGCCGAATATCTGGATAGCTGACAAAAACAGAAAAGACAAGGAGGGATCCGATGAAAGGGCCAGTTGGACTCCAACACTAATGACAGTGAGAAGGACCACATTGTAGACACACAGGCCAATCAATTTACTGTCGTTCAAAGCTGGGATATTAACCTGGAAAGATAAATGTGTAACTTTACATTCACAGATGCCTCCATGAGAGACAGATTTAATAGGTACAGTGCCATTTATGCTGTAAAACGTTGTGGTGGGTAATGTTACGTGACGAAATCTAGTTCAATTTTAATAAAAAAAGGAAGGAAAATTTAGATGAAACTTTAAGGACTAAAATGTGTAATTTCCCCTCATCAAGGAGACATTTCTACAGAACATTTCCTTGCAAGGCCTACGCTACGTTTACGCGCCAGCCGATGGCGGAGTACTAAGAGCAGAAAGCTGCCTCTAGTGGCAGATCTCTGCTAAGAGTACAAGGGAGAAGCCCGCACCGGGTACCGGCCTTATAAAGATACTATGCCACAGCCGAAAAATACAGTTAATAAATAAAATTTCAGATTGTGTTATCAGTCCTAAGCTGTACCAAAGATAACACCGTTTTAGATCTAGGAACACTAAGTAGGAGAAAAATTCCTGAAAGAGAAAAAGTGTCATTCCTCGATACCTTGAGGCACCACCCCTTCAATTACCCCCTTCAATAACACCTTACCAAAACAGGAAAAAATAATTACATAATGAGGATTCCTAAATATATGATCAATTCAACCCTTCACCAAGCTTTACCAAAGAAAGCACCTTTTTGCATTTAAGTCAACTCATAAAGACAAAAAAGTCTCAAAGAGTATGGCGAGTCATCCTTAGCACCTCCTGGTTTACGCCCAACCAAATAGAAAGAATATTACTAAAATGACATACTGAAACATACTTAAAGTAGATAAGAAGATATTTGTGAGATTTAACTGTTGTTTCAAAATAAGTTTGCGGCAACTGCTTATGTCCTTTAAATTAAGAATCTTTACCAGCTCATTGATTTTAGGTAATATTTAAAGATAATCATAGGCTATTCATCTTTGGAAAAGCTAAGGGGAAGAGAAACACAGGAAGGTAAAGACCGAGGTGAATAGATGGCATTGCTTCCAAATCCAACTTGTCCATATACATATGTTACAGAAAAGCTCAAGATCGTTACGAATGGAGAACCTTCATCAAAGAGGTCACGAATACTCAGTCATGAGTAGATAACGACGTCGACGACGACGACGATTCATCTTTAGCCATCGTATATGCTGGTGTAATCAAGCAGTGTATCTTGTTGGAGGAAGATGGTTCATTCATCAGGAAGACAAACCGAAAAAGAAAGCGTCTACGACAAGGGTCCTGGGGTCTCCCCTGGATAATTGAGAGGGGATCATTGAGTTGATATCGACTATTTTGTAACGAGTTTAAAGGAAATCATGAAAATGGTTCTACTAAGCCTTATTACTCATGCATCACTTTCTATAGTTACAGAAAATGTGAGAAATTGCAGTTTTTGTGGACAGGGTTGCATATGATTTATACCTAACGTTAAAAAGTGGCTGGTCGCGAATTTGCAGTAAATGATTTTAATCATTTATTGCCCTGTCAATACCTTGTCAGTTGTGTGTCAGATGTGCAGAATCTCTTATTTTGACCATTTATCATCAAGATGTGAGTAAATCTCAACAGATGTGAAAAAAAATCATGAATTTTGTTAATCAACTCAATAAACCCCCTTAAGGAAAAGGGACACTCGTATGCGGTTTTCCATGTTTTGGGGGCCTTGAAATCATAATTTGGACAGTGAAATTTTCAGCATTTCAGTATTTTTTCTCAAGTGGCCAAGTTTCATGTACGGTTTGGACAGGGCAGGTTGCCAGTTTCCACTACCCCCCCCCCCCGCAGGCTACGGCCCAGTGAAGTACTATTAAATAATATTTATATTAACAGCCACCAAAAAGGGCACTTGTCTAAAACATGAGAAGCTGATTCCACAGAAGACACAATCGTACAGCCCATTAAAAAACCCGTCAGCCTAATGCCCATCTAGTGATAAGTCAGAGCTTATAAATGAGGTGTTCCCTGCTGCACCCTCTCCCTCACTTGAATTTTATTGACCTTACAGATTGTTTTACAAATATTCAGTCTGCTTTGTTGCCAACTCTCTTGACAGCAGGGAGGAAGTCCATTAGATGTCGAACAGGCGTAAAGTTATCGTGATTTATTGCTTACTTTTCTTCCTTCATTTATTACGTACTTGCGGCTTGAAATTTACAAAATCTAGATTGAGGAAGGTCTAAATTTTCCATAGAATCTGATTTTTTTTCAATAAAATTATTGGCAAATGTGTCCTTTTGAAGAATGATCGGTACAATAATATATCCAGGACCAGGCAACCTTGAGAAGTCAATAAAAAAATAACAGTGGAAGGCATATCTCCCAGTTCGTTGCCATACTTTCCTCCATATCCATTGCCTACTTTCACGACCTTCAGTTCTGTGGGTTCATCTTGGCATGAAACTTGGTCAGCAGAATTTCCCAGTAGAGCCTACCCCATTACCTGTCGCCCTAGTTAAACGTTGCCCCCCTTTTACTACCCATCAGTAGTATGCGACCTTTTAACTTTCGAACAGATGAAGACAGTCAGTTGACCGTCCAATGGATATTGCAAAAGTAACGTCATAAGATCTTGGAGTTACTATTTGACGAATGGACTCCCTGGTGAAATCCACTCTTGAGGTCTAAAGATTGTCTCTGGGATGATTTACCCCAGACCAGGGGTAATGGAATGTAAAGCGCTTAAAGACTGACTTCGTTCAGTGTAAGCGCTATATAAAAACGTACCATTATTATTTTTTATTATGTATACAATTTGGGATCCTCTACCCCTATACAACAAAGAGATTTTTCTGTCAGTCTCTAGTCGGTAGCGGGTGCGCATTTAATTCTGTGCAAAAACTGAATTTCCTGTAGTTAACAACAAACCAATAATCCCTGTTACGTTTCTTCGAAACAAGCAAACAGGGCGCTTCTGGGGGCTTGTGAACTCTTCAACTATATCATGATCACTCGTTTTATGCCAGTGAGATTCTAGATGGTCTTTTTTATTTCTGCTGAGTCTGTAAGAACGTTCTCTAATTCTCACCTGACCACCCTTTACAGTAGCTCGAGTTGAAAAATGTCACATTTACCCAGCTTTCCGTATGTTCCTTCAACTACACCAGCATGACAATCAATTAACTGACGTAGTAACTGAGATAACTGCGAGTAATTTAGAATACTATTTTCGTACTCGATTTGTAACTGTGCTACTTACTTCAGGCAGATCCTTTCCGGAAGACAATTAGCCACAAGTTTTCTCTTCATCATTATTTAATAAAGTGATTTTAAGTGATACATTCAAAGTCAATGGAGCCCACTGTGAAAGTGACACCATACTCTCTGATTTATTCAATACCCTTCATAGAACGTCACCTTCATTAAGCTTTGTGGGGACTTCATCTACAACTACGTCATTGCATTCTTTACCCACATAAGCGTACGGGACTCTTCAAAATATGGAGGGGGGGGGGCGCAGAAATTTTTTGCCCGAATCTCAAAAAGTTGCCCAAAGTCAAGGGCGTAGATCCATCTCCAAAGACGGGGGATTTTCACCACATGTGAATCGTCGACCTGGGGGAGGGGTCTAAGGGGAAGGGGAAAATTTGCTCATGTAAGGTGGGCTAGATGCAAAATGGTGCTACATTTATTGCTAAATTTGAGTTGGATATATTTCCAAGA
>WURT03133550.1:0-11431 GCA_009936505.3 Holothuria glaberrima | reverse complement strand
ATTGTCTACAGAGCAGATTTTGTGCATCTACAGAAATACTGGTTCATTCAGTAGTTGGCTCAGTTTCATTACATTCACCAAGGAACCACAGTGCCCATTGGGCTCTTGTTCAAACTAAGTAGCCAACCCTTGAGGCTAATTGCTGAGTCTAGATACTCATGTAGACATACTATGCAAGCTATACAGCATCACAAGTCGACCATTAAAAACAAATGTATGCTACCACTTACTTTCTTTTCATCTGAGCACTTCATTTGTTTATATTGTGAAGCCATATAGTTGTTTGTCCTGCAGAATCTGGCTCTTCCTCTAAAATCAGAGTATCATAAATAGGCCTAGGTTTACACAGATTACACAACATGCAATCTTCAATTTCTATGCTGTATGTGTATTGTATTTGTGCAATGTAGCTTTATAACAATTGGGGCTGTTCATTTTGAAGTGGAGAGAAATGCTACATCACGTGTAAACAAAGCATCTCATCGGCTTAGAATTTTATTGCATCAGTTTGTTGTGTGTTTTTTGTTCTTCAACAATTTAAACAATAAAATTATAATATATAAAAATTGTGATGATTGTACATTCATTACAATTTTGGTGTGACCACTCTATGTAATTTGCATGGTAACTTCTTCTGTGCTAAAGTTGGTATCATATTGTAATCACTATTGTTGTATCCAGGTGTGGCCTGGGCATAAACCACAGTTCATCTTGAATATTCATAATTCCCATTGTTTTCTGTGCAAGCATTTGCCAAAAATTACTCCCACCCTTCTATTCAGTTACACCAAATAATGGGAATAAAGGAAAAAGGTTAGTTAGTTGACATAAATTGTTCTGCCAACAATGAAATTGAACAAACATAGAAAAAGCTGAAACAGTTTTGTATACCCCCATGAAAAGAGGTGTAAAATTTCTATGGAGCTTTGCCCCCATAACACCCCCAATGGCCTGTAGGGTAGGCCCCTTAATGTAAGATACTCAACTTTTGCAAGGTGCCAACATTAGGAACATTATCCTTTAAAACTACCCCATTAACAAACTCTCTTTGAACCCTAGTTATCCTTTGCTGGAGTGGATATTATGGCATCATACCCAATTGAATATATAGAACACTCACCTTTCTGATTTAGACACATGTGCATTTCTGCCTCAGAACCTTGTCACTTCATCTTGACACCTCCCCTTACCCCTTCCCCCTCCCCCTCTTACCCCTTCCCTTCCCCTCTTACCCCTTCCCTTCCCCTCTTCTTGTGCATGTAACAGACATTACTAAATTCCTGTCATGTAAAGCAAAACTTTTCACATTGTTCTTCTTTTGTTTATCTACAGTAGGTTTCTACAATGGCCACTGGGCCAACCACCTCTCAGGTTTCAGAGGAGAAGGACATTCTAAAGCCAGGGGCAGAAAGTCACAATAAGAAAAAATCATGGCTTGAACTGAGAAACCTTGTCAGCTCCACGAGGAGACAGCAGACGTCTCTGGCCAACAGAGTTCCCATAGAATTTACGTTCGTCCAAAAAGTCATTGACAAAAAGAAAGCAACTCGTTTATATTTCCTAGGGGTACCCCCTGGAAACAGGGAAAACACTTTACTGTACACTGACTTGGACAATTTACAGTACAACAATGAACAAGATGATGAACAGGAAGAAGGCCAGGTATCAGCAAAATGGAAACCTCTTCTTGTCTCGTTTCGTGGCATTTTCTTTTCCAGTGGGTTTTCTAAAGAAGAACAACTCTTGAGAGAAAGGAAGAGGTTGGGTTCTTTGGGCATAACTGCTTATGAACATCATAGACCAAGTAGCAAATTTTTATTCCAAGCGTGCGGCAGTGTATTCACCTGTACGGATGAAAGATTTGAGGTGAGAACTCAAGTGTCACTCAAACTGGCAGTTGTAAAAGACTTGAAAATCCTGGGTTTGGTGCTTCCAGTATTTCAAAAGTTTGGTTGGTTATTCCTGAAAAAATTAAGCAATTTTCCCCAAAGTCCAGCAATTTTAAGCTGGTTTTAAAAATAATGTGGTCTAACTGTGACTGGAAAATGTATGACAGTTTCATTTGAAGCAACAGAGTATTAGAGAATTCCAAAGTTGTCCAAAAAATTTGAAGAAATTTAGTACTTAGTGAAAAATGTTCTACATGATGTCAGAGGTTACCTATAGATTTCCTACAGTATATATCATTTCATTTAAACACATACTTTGAAACTGGAAAAGCAGTAATGAAAATATTTTGTGAACTTTTTATCCAGAAGTAAATGTTGGAAATGACTGGTTAGGTTTAACACCATCTTAGTTAAGTAATTTAGATATAACAGCATGTAAATTGACTGTCCTGTTTCACTTTATTTTGTAGTGTAGTGATAGTAATTGCCATCAAGAAATTATATTTTAGATTTGGGTTTCTTTATGTATAAGGAGAAATATGCGTGAGATTTTACCACAGGATTACCCATAGAAGCAGTATCACTTACCCATAAAACTGAGTTGTAACAAGTCACTGCAGTATGTTGTCAGGTCATGTCAATTTCAGCTGTCTTTAATAGAGACTTGAGTCTTTTCAATGGCTGAGGTCACCATGACCATGTTTTTTCAATATGGGAAATGTTCTGGATTACTAAAGTGAGGTAATTTTGGAAGCTCTGAGTTTTGTCATTACTTGTATACAACTCTGCTTTACAGTATTTGAACTATTTCTCATCAGAATCAGCCTCTTCGTCCTAAAGAAATCATCTCATACAGTATAACTGGTACAAGGATTGATTGCAAGTTGTGTCCATTGGACAGTAACCTCATTGCCTTTATACATGAGAAGAATATTTGGGTAACTAATGTGGCCAAGTCTGAGGATACCCAATTAACATTTACTCACACAGGTAAAGTTTTTTTTTGTGGTTTCCTTAAGTGTAGCTTAAGTTCAAAATGTACATCTTACAAATATTGAAAAATTTATCCCATTGATCCAACTCTCATCTTCTAATGATGTTCTTGTGCTGATAGATAATTGTTGTAAGTTTATTCCCCTGGAAAAATTGTAGATTGCTTAAAAATTTGTGCTGTCACTCTTGTACTACATTGGATCACTGCATTGTCATAGAGTGACTTTACAAACCCTCTTTCTCCACAAAATGTTGTGCAAGAAAATAGTATTTCTGTAAGTTCTGTATCACGAATGATTTAAGCATTCAGTGTGAGTTGCACAACAAGGGTATCACAAAATATTGCATGCTCAACCATTTGAACTTAGAAACTTCGCATCTTACTCTTAAGCAACTGAATCAGCTATGAAGATAGCAGTTGAAACAGTTAGATATATTTGCTCAATAAGTTGAGCTATTGTCATGGCAATACCTCTGTCTGTCCATCAACATTGGTTGAAAGGCTACTGTCTGCAGGTTCTTTGACTGTTCTTTGTCAAAGTTGGGGAATATTACGCAAATCAGTTGCTTGATAATTATGGTAACAGGAAGTTAGTCAGTGGTCATTTGGGGTCATGATAGGTCAAAGAGTAAAATCATTGTGGTAATGTCAGAATCTTTTCAAATTTGATAGGAAAGTTCAGTAAATTATGAGTCATTAAAGTTATAATTGGATTGTTAATATATTTCTGCTTTCCTTTGTCAGGACTGCCAGATGCTGCCAAAGATCCCAAGAGTGCAGGTGTGGCCAGTTATATTATCCAGGAAGAATTTGACAGATATTCTGGATATTGGTGGCAACCAACTCAGCCTACAATTGCTTCAAAGAAGAAAATCCACCGGATCCTTTACGAGGAAGTTGATGAGAGCAATGTTGAATTGATGCACATAACTCACCAAGGATTTGATGACCACACAGATTACTTTAGATACCCTCGGGCAGGTAAGATAATATCATGGTTTTAAAAATATTGGAAAGGAATTTTTTTTTTGCAATGTTTTCATTTTTCAAAGTTTATTGATTTGTGTAAGACAAAGTACAACACTTATACTGTATGCTAGCAAGGATGTTTTGTGTATGCAAAGAAAAGTTGATTCTTATGATGGACACCATTAATTGTCCAAAATGAGTGTTTGAAAGAGACACTATAGATTTCTTAGATTATAATCCTTCCAAAATGTTGTGTTGTTTGAAAAGTTAAAATAGAAAAATTGAAAGCAGTCAATTTGTGTTTATTTACTTTTTTCATCATTTATTTTATTGAGATACCTACTGAAATTGAGAAACTGCTTCCCCACTTTATGTATGCATTGCACTTACCTATTAATTCCTGCCCCCTTGCCCTACCCATCCCCACATCTCCCACAAATGCCAACCCTGTTCTATAACCCAGATTTGTCTGGTTGGATGACAGGTTCAGTTTTACATCTGCACAAATTTTAATAAATGGTGGAATAAAAAAAGACATGCTAGAGAATTATCCAGATATCTATGTTAATACTGAGGACATAATTTGTACCAGGATCATTCATTTTAGACTGATGTTTCTTCCTAACAGGAACTTGTAATGCAAAAGTGACTTTGAAGGTGGTTGAGTTTGAAATGAATGAAGATGGGAGGGTAAGTAGGTTTTTTTGTCTTATAGGAGTCACATTTAAAGATCTACTTCAAAGGAGGATAAAGAGACCAACACAACTATTGTCAAAGGAGCACTTTTATTCATATAACATAAGCACTGAGGTACTATTTTTGGAAAATATGTACTAAACTTGTGAATGATTGTCAGATAATCATCTTTGAGAAGATTTTCTGCCAGTGCTTAAGACTCATTGTAGTTGCCCTGAATAAAAATTTGAATTTATTGACGGAACTTTGTGTTGTGTGCTAATTTTCTCTGTGTGTGGATTGTGTTGGAAGTTACTTCAGGGGATTGAGGAATTTTTTGTCTATAATTTTTGTAGGGTATGATAGTTAAAAAGGTTTTGAATTTTAAATGAATATGTATAAACAAAAATCCAACAATGAAAGCAATTTTCAACTTTTGAGCTCCTTTTATGAAAGCTCCTTTCATGATGAGATGTTGCTGAAGCAATAAAACCTGGTCAGTCTTTAACGTTAATTTGCTACGTTTGCATTGATGTAAGTAGTTTTTGTTTCATTTTAATGTGATACTGAGTACTTCTTATACCTAAAGAATGCTTTGTTTTGTGGCACTAAAAGTATAAATTGATTCAAGTGTCATGGGAGGTATTACTACTTAACTTTGAGTTTTATGTTTGCCTGCCTGTAAGTACATGCAGGATTAGTTTTATTGTTGTTTTAGTTAAAAGTGTCACTAGAAAAGTGTGTTTGTTTTTGTGTGTGTATTGTATGTGTGTCTAGTTTTTCTTAAATAATAATCCTGACAAGTTAAAAAATGTTGCTTGCAGTATAATTATTCTCTTACAGGTCAGCAACATTGTTTGGAAAAGTCTAATGGAAGAATTGCAGTCAATCTTTCCATGGATGGAGTACATTACAAGGTTGGATTGGACTCCAGATGGCAAATAGTAAGATGTATAAACTTTTGGAAATTTTGCAAATAAAAGTGTGTTTTCTTTTACATGTTATCCTTTGTTGTCCACTCTTCCCCAAACATGTAATAGAGGAAATGCTACACCCTTTTTAAACTTTGGCAAATATTCATGCAGGGAAATTTACCTGTGAAAGTTGTTAACATTTACATACAGTAGACTGAAAATGGTATTGTTTCACATATGCAAATCTTCCTGCCCTTCTTTACCCATCACAGTTGTGGGGGGGGGGATCAGTGAGTAGAGATGAGAAAATTCATCAAACCCTTCATAAACCCCTCTCTCCTTACCCCCATAAGAAAACTCCAGGGTCTCAAAAGTGCAGGTAGGTAGAAAACACGGGAAAGCAGTAGGGCTGGGTAGAATGACTTCAATTGTTCTAGCTTTGTGTGCAATAAACTTAAATCCCATACTCTCCCTTTTCAGTTAGGAAGCTTTCTTCTTTGGGTTACATGGTGTCAGAGTAATTGATGCTAAACTACTCAGTCATATCTGTGTGGAGCTTACCCTGTGAAATGCTTTCATTGCCTAAGCTTTGTAATGTAGATTGATCATGGAGACTTGGTTACTTTCTAAACTATGGAAGAATGTTATCTATTACTCCTAAAGAATTTTACATTTTTTGTGAAATATAAGCTAGTAATCAGACAAAAAGGGGTTTAAAGAGAATGCATAGTAATAGCATGCAGAATGGGAGGTTTTAGTGTATGCATAGTAAAGCATTTTGATTGTTTGCAGGATATTACAGGTTTTGTTTTGCCAATTTGTTTTGCCTGCAATTTGTTCAGTCTCCATTTGTTTGTTACTGTGGGGACCCTCTATACAACGTAAACAGTGTTTGCTTGGAATTGAATTAAGATAAACTTGTTAGTTTTGTGTAAGTTGACAGTCAGGATGGATCTTTTTGTAGCCAAGGGTAAGTGAACATTACTAGAGCATTTGCCTTTTAACTGGGAGGCCATGGTTCAAAGTCCAGTTGGATTATACCAGAGACTTTTTTAAAATGGGACCTACTGTCTTCTTGATCAGTGCTTGGTGTAAGAAATTGGACTTGGATAATAGTACATTGTGTTAGGCTATAATCATTGGTGTCCAGGGTATCTGAGTGTAATTAGAAATGAAAAGATTGAGGCAGAACCTTGTGAAGTGCCCTGTGGCCCAGTACTGGTGATAGGGTGATATAAAAGAACAGAGAATTATTGTAAGACTTGCTGGGAATAATGTAGCATCCAAGTTTTGAATAGCACTTTTGAGATTTTATTCATGTATTATCTATTTCAGCATGGTAGAGAACTGCAGATCTGGATGTACAATGAACTTGTCTAAGGGGGGGGGGGGTCCTCTCCCCTTTAGAAAACTTTTGAATATGTAATTTTATATACAACTTGGTGCAATATATTAGGCAAATTTTAAGGATAATTACTGCAAATTTTGACATTTTAGTAAAGAGGTAATGAAGAATGGGTTTTCATCTTGGAATAGAGGAGGAGGGGGGGGGGCACAGAATCATACTTCCCCCCCCCACCTGATTGGAGGGGCTGTAGCATCTACTTCTGACACCTATGCTTGAAGGATGTATACAGGATGATAACATATCTTTTTCAGGGACATTCAAGATTCTTGTAGAACACTTATTGTATAGAGAACATTTATGTGAGAAGTTTGAACTGTTACCAGCTCAAGGTGATGCTTTTCTTTTTTTACAACCCTTACTGGACAGAAGGTTGTGTTCAACTTTTTATATATTTGTCTTAGAACTTTATTTTTGTCTACTTACTGCAGCAATGGCCATGGGGACCTTAATTATTGACCCATACCACAAACCTGTAATTAATGATATGAGGTGTGTTGTAACCTCCTTTTAAATAATGAAGGCATCCCTTCTTAGTGGCCTCTATAGTGTCACATCTGAACCAAGCTCTTAAGATCTAGGAAGTGGTGGGAATCTTTCAATTGGGAACTCATTATGTGCTTTTGGTTGAAAATCAATTTTTCTATGACAAGGCTTGATGAGAACTAGAGACCTGTATTTCTTGACAAAACGAGTTTAAAAAATAAGATCTTTTCAGAATGGATACTGCTGCAAGGTTTGGAAGGACATGTTCTGGAATTTTTCTTTTTTCACATAAGACCCTTGTAAAATACCACTGGAATATGTTTTGACCAGTCTGTATGTCCTTTTGCAGTGTCTGGGTGCAGCTTCTCAACAGATCACAGCAGTCCACAGCCTTGGTTTTGATCCCTTTCTCCAGCTTCGTCTCTGAGGACTTTTTCCTGAAAGAGTCACTGGAACCGAACTCAGACCCTGTTGTTTATGTCATCTACGAGGAACATTCTGATATATGGATCAATGTAAACAGTTTTGTATGATTTGTTTGTATTAGACAGTTGCATTTATACTCCAAGGTCATAAAAAGTCAGTGAACAGAGACGTGACATGGCAGTGTGTAAACTTCATATTTCCTCAAACAATGTGATATATAGCCACATGAGTGGATCATGGGGTGCTTTTACCCTAGACTCTGATCTGAACTCCTAATCTTAACAGGAAGTCACATTGCAATCTGTATCATGCATTGATCCTGGAGTATTTACACTTGTTTTATAACCTGATCCTCTGGCAAGTGTTACAGTCACATCTGATTGCTTTGAACAAACTTTCCAAATGCAAAGACAGGTAAAGACCCAAGGTTTCACCAACCTGTCAGATACCATTAGTCCTGGAGCATTTACACTGCAATCTTGATGTCATGCTATTGGGTCAGATCTTTTCCTTTTCCCAGATCAGGGTCACAAGAGCGAGAAGGGGAGGGGCTGCAGCCACCAATCCCCGGGACTTGGGTACAAATTAATTTCTTAGGTAGATTACTGTAAAAGCTTGTGGGCCCAGGGAAATTTGATTTTGATCTTTTTTGGGCAAAAATGGTGCAAGCCACTTAGAAGAGAATATTGCATATGCTTAATGGGTCAGATCCAGATCTGGTCTGCTTCTATGTTACAGCCCTGATCATGAGCACATGATCTGATCCTAAACTTAAGGTCAGTTTTGGATCTTGTCTGAAAGCACTCATGGTTGCAGAGATACATAGGACTTGACTTCTGTACTTAACAGTTACATCTAGACCAAACTTTTAACCTACAACAGTCATGGAAATGAAAACAGTTCAAGAGGTAAAAATTTGTTACATGTAGGTAAGCCTGAATAGTTTGCACGAATCCCACCAAGGAACTTTCATTTTAATGAAGTTGTGTCTAGTGTGTAACAACTTGTATACCATGTGACTTAGCCTATCCAATATGATTTAAAAGGTTCATTCTGTGCTTTCATAATGCAAAAAATTGATGTATCCAGTACTTTCATGGAACATGCAAAGTGCAATTCCCTTTCAATATAGACTCACAAGACCTTAGCTTTATGACTGGAAGGAGTTTGCTGAGTTTGCATGTTTCATGTTTGCAGTTTCTGTGGACATGCCAATCCTTCTAAATTTTACAATATAGCCTATACATCCTATAATTTTTTCTGATTGAAAATTTGATACTTATTCTTGAAATGTGCCACCATTTTGCATTTTAGGGCTTTTAAACCTCAACCAATTTCCAAAGCGGAGGCCCCATAGACCCCTCCTGAGGCTGTACCATTTCCCAACTACACATTTTACTACTACACATTCCCAACTACTTCATATTCTAGGTTGCAAATGATGGGCAATTCTGTAAGTCTCAACATTGTCAAGGAAAAATGTCCCATTTAATAATGGGAAGGTGCTGTTTGACCCAAATGTTTTGGATTTATGTTAATGTTTTTGCAGTCAACAAGGTTGACATGTTGTGAGGCACTCTCCAAAACAAGGTGATATTTTGCTATCCTGTGATAGGTTATGCCAAGCCACAATCAGGATTACTTGTTTGAAGCCTTGCAGTATAGTACAAAATGTCAAATTTTATAATGTAATGGGAACTTTGACTTCTGTGATTAAAGGTACAAAAAGAAAGGTAGTCATTATGTGACCCAGCTACTTGTAGTTGATTTCATTAGCATGTGGGAAGGTGCATGCTGAAAGACAAATGTATGTTTGTTTTGCACCTGTTGAGATTTGAGAAGAAGAGTGGTAGTGGGGTCACATGATTGATGTCTGTCTAGGGTAGGTACTGGAAAAGGACTTTGTGTACTTGATGTTAACAGGTTCCCTAGTGAATAGGATTATGGGGTACATTCAGAAAGGAAAACTTGGGATCACCATATAACAATTAATAGCAATTAAAAATATGTGATTTTAAAAGTTAATTGATTTGAATCAAGTACTAAATATTACAAATGAAACACTCAGGTTTGTGAAAAGCCATGGCAGCTTTGGTTCAGCAATTTTACTTGCAATGTAGTCCAGATTTACAACATGGAAAGTTGAAATAAATCCAAACATTTGGACTTGAATATATACATTTAGTATTCAGCTCTGTCCCTCTATATTGCACATTTGCTACCATTGCATAATTGTATGAAGCATCTGGTTCCTAGATTCCTATTTATAGTATGATCCCTGCTGAAAGCACACACATGCTAGCAGCAACAATATTTTTTGATAGATACCAGTTCTCAAGAGTCGTGACAGAAATTTTCTTTTCCTTGGACTCTTTTAGGTTCATGACTGCATCCATTTCTTCCCTCAAACTAACCCAGAAGAGATCAGTTTCTTATGGGCTAGTGAGGCAACCTGCATCAGGCAACTGTACTTCATCACTGCTCAGTTACAGAAGAAAGAGATGGTTCCAGGTAAGGAGAGACAGACATGGAAGGCATTCATGATAAGTTTCACAAATATTATTTGTCCTACAGGCTATCTGACATCATTTCCTACTCTAAAGTTAGTATGCTAGGTCAAGCAACAAAAAAAGTAATGTGAGGAGATGACATCACTCCTGTTTACTTCAAGTATACATAGGTAGACAAATGTAGAAAAGTTTCATTTGCTAAAATCTCTAGAATAATCGTTTGGAATTTAAGGAAAATTTCACAAGAATGCGTTAAGTCCATGTATACATTAAATATAAGTGTTAGCTTAAACTGCATATGCTCTTAAATGATACAGTTACAAAATGCTAAAAATAGAAAATATTTGGTCTCCTGCATCAGGGCTGCCATTTGGCTCATATTTTCTGGCAAACAATGCAAATTTTGCCTTATTTAAAGTTGAAAAAAGCTTTTGCTGTCGTGATGTAGGTATTGTATACCTTGAACAAGGCCATATTTTTCAAGTTGAGCCATAAAATAAAAATTGAGTCTAGCATACCTTTCCTTCATATTTTTTTCCTCAGGTAATCTAAAGCCAAGTCTATTAAAGTTTCATCAGCTGACTCACCAAGAGGCAGAAGTACTTCCTAAGAAGCTTTGGGTGGATGAGTCAAGACAGTTGGTATTCTACAAGGCTCTTCATGATACACCACTTGAGGAACATGTGTAAGTAATTATGTGATGGAGTGGTACAACCATCGGTGTGGGACTGCTTACAATTGTGTTTTTCTTGGGGGTGGGGGGGGGCTAGAGGTGGTGCTGAACACTTTTGCCCGAAATTTTAATGCAGACACATAAGTTTTCCAGGTAGATCACATATTGTGCCATAATCCCCTTCCCCCTCCCATGACATTGTCTAGTGGCAGAGCATCCGCCTCTCACACGGGAGGCCCGGGTTCGATTCCCAGGTCGAGTCATACCAAAGACTTCAAAAATGGCACCTACTGCTGTTGTGCGTGATGCTCCGCATGAGCAATGAAGTGAGGGAAAACAATCCAGTGCCCCACAACTGGAAAAAAAGGCAGTGGGCACCGCTAGATTAAACCAAGAGGTTATAAGTTGAGGCGTAAAACCCCATCTAACTAACCCATGACATTGTGTTCCTACGGGTGGAAGCAAGTGATGCATATATCTGTAATGTATA
>WURT03133549.1:18667-29420 GCA_009936505.3 Holothuria glaberrima | reverse complement strand
CTTCTTAATCAGTACACCTTTCACCAAACGCTTTAATCCTATTATGTTTGTTTATCTAACTTCCAGCACATTGTTTGCTGCTTGTTATTTTCTTAAATAAGTTTCTCACTTTGTTGTAAGATTTCGCTGAGGAAGGTTCCAGGGGAACCGAAAATTTCGAAGTAAAATTAAGTTTTGTACTCCAATAGTCAACCAGTTATGCTCTTTATTGCATTCGTTCTCATTTTGTATATATATATATATATATATATATATTTAGGGCACCAGTAGTGGGGCAAATCAACGCTACGTAGAAGGCTGTTCATTATTAAAAAGTAGCCTAATGTGACATCGTGACATGTTCGACCTAGATCGTAACTTGCTGTCCTTGAAAGATAGGGATGATGGGCAATTTTGCTCATGAATGTAAATTTCGATCTGAAAGCTGAATTTATTGCAATGACTTGCAAACATTGGGTGACTTTATCCTGTTGAATAGATCAGCATATAGTGTACGTGTTCTTCATTTGTTTTGCATTTTTGAAAAGGAATGGTTACTCTATAACAAATAGAAGTCAGTAACTTATGTTTAACTTAAGTAAAAGTAAAAAAGTATTTTAATGAAGCTATGAATCACAATAGATTGAGGAATTTTCCCTTTTATGCATAATATTCATGTCACAGTTTGACTTGATTCCGAAAATAATAAGCTGATGTGGGTTACACATTAGGAATACTGTCTAACGTATGTTAGGAAGTTGAAAATCTCATGATTATTCTGACCTTGTACTAGCCTAATCTACAAGCTCAACATCCCAGTAAAACAGTCATTGTGATAAGCCAGCTCAGATTAATTATGAATGTATAGGCAAATAACATACCAGTAGCGGTGTTTCATGCGATGTAGTGCGTTTGCAATATTATTGCCTTGTTGTAGGGTACATCACACACACACTGTAAATGGTTAGTTTACCGTACGTGTGAAAGCACCACTTTATACATACTATTCTGACACAATACATGCTTTACAGGAAGTGTCCATCAACCAGAAAATTGCAGTGACGACGATGAATGCCCTCTATATGTTGAATAACCTGTTCCTTAAAAATTAAGTTTTGAGCATTCATTACGTCCGTAATAGCCTACATCTCATTCCAGTTGCTTTTAAATAACATCGTCATAGTTAAGGATCACCACGTTTCTTGTACCCTAAAGATTATGGGTGCTTATTTTTCAACAAAAAAGAAAGAAAGAAAAAAAAAACAAACAAAAACAAGAACATTTGCTTTCCACATATACTTTATGAATTAGACAAATGATGCAATTTTCTTGTTGTTCTATTGCGTTAACATAGAGCGGCTATAAATCCTTTGAGGTTAACATTCGTAAAGGATGGTGACATATCGTGTCACCATGTCGTGACACATGTCGTGTGTATTTACTTATCACCGATGCAGTAAGAGTCCACTTTCCTTATTTTTGAGAGTCAGTACTCCATCCATATAATCAGCTAAAGGGAAATATTGCGTTTGTTTTACAGAAAATTTTCAGATTTTTTAAACCAATATTAGATGATACAGAATGATAGACAATTCAAAATTAGGCAATACGGTAGCTTTCTTTTCAAGAAATAAGGCTCTCACAGGAAGAAATTCGGTTAATTTTGGCAAAATAGGAATTTGTTCACCCAAGCTTTCAATAATTCAAATGATGCAACATCCGTTACTCTAGCAGTGCATAATATTTTGAGGAGATAAAGATATTGCTAGAGTTCATGTGTGAGACTGAACGATTTAATTATGATTTAAGGTAGGTTTTTTGTATGTCATGTTGGTGCATTTTAAACGCAATATTTCCCTTTAAGCAAATATGTCCAATTCTACACGGGATGTGACAAATGATAACTGCTCAGCTAAGTTTAGCCTAAGGCCGAGCGGCGAATGGGCGACCGTATCTCCGAGATTATTACAAAACAGGCAAACACTGGCTATGTTCTTAGATACAAGATGATATTTCAAAAGTAAGAAGAACATTAAGTACCTTCTGCCAAATCATGCGTGAAATTGGTGTGGTATTTTTTTTTTGTTTTGTTTTTTTTTTTGTTTTTTTTTTACATGAAATCGTCCAATATGCAACTGGCGTTTATGTTTTTATCCCTAGAGATGACTTGTGTTTTGAAAATCGTTTGTTTCCCTTTGAAAGGTTAAAATACTTCATGTCAGCTAGTAACCATACCTCCTTTTGATATGAATACGGTTTCCATATATTTCTTTACCTTAATACTACCTAAGCAAAACACCAAACTATTTTATAAACTTTTTTTTTAAATTTGTTTGTGTATCATTGGAGTAACTAAGCTTGGTATATAAAACACTTTTCACTTATAATGAACTATAAGAAGACATCCAAAGTACCAATTGCTTATAGCGTAGCTTTGACTTATGCAGGAAAATGTTCACTGGAGAGCTGTTCATAATAGTTTTATTCAGTAATATTAAACACAAGTAAGAATATCATAACAACAAGATGTTAATGATAACATGAGTGAGTTCATTCACTCATCTTGAAATGGTTTGCTCAGTAGGGAGGGGTACGGCAAGTACTTCGCGTTACAGTTTTAGAGAAACATAGACTTGGGCTGTTGGGTGCATCGACTGATTTGACAAAGCTAAGCTTGGCAGACAGGAGTTTTGGGGTTCGATCCCTAGCCGGGTCAAAATAAAGTGGGGTTTTTCATCCAAGAGCAATTTACGGTTTTCCCATCTGAACGGACTTTTTCGAAAGAAACCAAATTTGATCTAAATTGTTGAGTTGGTTACCCACCCGAGCTGAAGTTGTAATTCATAAGCCATATAGGCTTCTCCCACATTTGTGGTCACTAAGTGTCGTAAAACAACTGCCCTTCAAGACCTAAATTATGAGCTGTCTGAAGAGTATAGTCAAGTCAAGAAGATTTTCTCCTTTTATTAAAGTTTATGAAAAGGTATGGAGCGATCTCGGCATTGATGCACTGAGACCTACATACATTTTTCAATCTAAGATTTGAGACTGACAGTCGATATTATCTGCCCCTGTTTACAAGGAGTATTAAAGGTCTGTAGACATGTAAATGTGATGCTTGCCTTTATGGTATAAAAAAATATTAAAAATGATAACAATAACCGTAATTCCCAGTAAAATCCATCAAATATTGACCATTTTACAAGACAATTACTGTGTTCCACCTACATCATGAATAAACATGAGCTACTTATGCATATTTGTGACGTACAGAGAGGGACCTGTAAACTGGGTGTAATGTTATCCTTTGTTAGTTAAACCTTCATTCCAAGGACAGCTGTAATTTTGAGATGCCCCGAGGGGTTAATTTAAGAAGTAGCTATTTAGTTGTTTGAATATATCCACATTAAACACCAAACTAGAAACTAGTTATTAAGTAATTAACAGATAAATTTTAAAGGAATAATAAAAGAAATACAGACACTTTGTTACACTCCACATCATATTTTTGCATATCTAATGAACAATTCCCACAAATGGTCAAACTTTGAAGAGAAATATCTTGAGAACGGTAAAAGATATTCAAATAATTCCAACGGATTTTGATCAGGGGATCTTAATCTGGATATGCTGAGTAGACCAACTGAATTTATTACATGTCCACATACCTTTTAGACCTCTGGTTTAATTGCTAACTATCACATCATGATAAAACAGTGCTTAATGTGCGTGAAAAAGGACCCGACCAAACCATGGAGAAACAAGACACATATACAGACAATCTAAATAACAATACCAAAACTACATCGCAACGGAAACAGTCCCAGTTCTCCGGCAAACCAACACTTTTTCAACATCTGTGTCAGTGATTTGAAAAGAAACAAGTAAATCAGTACAATGAATAGAAGAAAATGTTCTTTAATTAAAGTGTACCTAAAGTCAAAAATTTCAAAAATATAAATCACGAAGCTTGAAAAATGAATTCAACTGGTCTCATTTTCAAAGGACATTTATAAGCTGAGAAATAAAATGTTGAAGCTTATTTACCAGTTCACTCATTTTTTAAATGGTAGATTGCGTAATAATTTGTGATGTCATTCTTGAACGGTACTACTCAAATTACTTTCTTTATTTTTCTTTGTTTTTTCGAAAGCCATTGCACCTTGTCCCGAAACGTGAGCACTGTGTTACTGTTATCGGGTGACTTGACCATACAAGCCCTCTCCATACAACATACTATGCATGAAAACAGTTAATTTTTCACGGTTATATAAACACTTTAATTTCAAAAGGAAATAAAAGCTGGTAATGTGAGTGATACAAGAAGGACATCACTATTGTGCAATTGACTATTTCAAATTAAATGGAAACATTGCGTTTAAAATACACCAACATGGCATATAAAGAAAATACCTTAAACCATTCGTAAACTTTTCAGTCTCACCAATAAACTATAGCAATAGCTTAATCTCCTCAAAATATTATGCATCACAAGAGTAATGGAAGTTGCATCATTTAAATTTTTGAAAGTTTGGGTGAACAAATTACTTTTGTGCAACAAATAACCGAATTTCTTCCCGCAACAGCCGTATTTCTTGAAATGAAAGCTACCGTTCTGCGTTAGTTTCAATTGTCTATCATTCTGTATCAATTAATATTGGTTTAAAAATAATGAAAAAATTCTGTAAAAACAAATGCAGTATTTCCCTTTAAGTGAATATCTTTCAACATTTATATCTCAGCAATGGAATAAGCTATGAAGATGGGAGTTAGGTGAATAGATTTATTTTCCAACCTTCAAAATATATACTTACGTAATTTTACACTTTCGTAACACTTTAAGTGTTCGAGATAGGCATAGGAACAATATCAAGTGCAACGGGGCCATAGAGGTGCAATTGTAGGTGACTTAATTGATGCACTGTAACCGTTATTAGATAATGACAGGTCATATAGCCATTAGAGAAAAGACATTTTTGTAAGAAGCATTCTATCATGTAGCCTAGATCAAGTCTATACAGAGATAAATCTAGACACACTGCTCAAAACTGTCATTACTTCTTTCTATTGCAAACCTTACATTTTATTTTAGTGACTAATCTTCAATCAAAAGTAAAAGTTACATTTCCCCCTGAAATTGTATTGTTATAACTTAGGAAGTACGTCAGTGTTTCGAAACCACGCTCGTGTCCAAAATGTTCATATGTTGGCTAACAATGACATTTATTCTGGTTCCCCAGTACCCACTTTAATTTATTCCTACTACCTGCAGACTCAACCTAACATAGGTGACTTCTTTTAGTAAAATTCACCATATAAATGTTATTGGATAATATCCCATCTACTAGAGGTCAACTCCTTAACAATTCAGTCCTGCCTTTAGTGCAACACTTTCCAGTTTTAAATACATGCATGCACTGGTGAGTCTTCAAGTGACGTAATACACTTTTCATCGCACAGTAAGTTGCATTTTAACTTCATTGTGACAGGTTTGTTGAAAAAAGTAAAATCAAATCACGTTACTCGCAAGTTTGACCGCTCAGATTATCGGACTAAGCTGGCCTCTCCACGAGTCCCAGCAGTTATTTATACCAAACTGAAGGAATTGTTCCTAAAGACAATTTGTTGAAGAGTCCTTGAACTCTGTTAGGAATGGGAAAGTTAGAGAGGAGTTTCAAAGGCAACTGAATATCTTAGCTCTTTTTCACTGCTTCAATTGCTGGCGAAATTTTCTCCAAACATATCCTCCCATAAGATTAGGATAAATTTTTTAGAAAAGCAAACAACAACTGTTATCGTCGTTTTTATTTGATAAATAAGGGAAACGCTTGAAGGCACAGGAAGAGATACAGAGAAACAGAGACAGAGAGAGATATCCCATATGAACGTATGAACAACAAATAACTGTTCAACAGAGATCTAGAAACGAGACACTGTTGTATGTGAAAATATGTACACTTTGTCAGTCTGAGTAATGAGCCGTGTCCTCCTGATATGTAAGTAACATATCTGGAGTGTTTTTCTCGTTATATGGTCATGTCATTTCGAGAATGGTGTGCAATTGATGAAACGACATCCCCATTGGTTGGCAATGACATCATATTGCAGATTTCTATACTCAGTAGGCTGTTACATTCAGGGCAGGTGTCGAATATGTACCCTTCTTTTCACGTACAGAGTTGGTGATACGAGTGCAGCCAGTATGGGTACATGGGTATTACTATACGTCTCCAAGCGAGCAATACACTAGTTACAGACGTGAAGCAATTCACTGATTTCTAAATGACTTAATCATATAACGGGAAAACACTCCAGATATGTTAATTACATATCTGGAGGACAACGCTAATTACCCAGACTGAAAAAGTGTACAATTCTACACATAGAAAATTGAGTGTCTCGTTTTCAGATCTCTGTTGAACGGCTAAGAAAGGTGTGCAATTGGTAAATTGATCCACTGTTACCGAGATAAATTATAATACCGGTTTGTCAGTATAGATTAAGGTCATTTGATTGCTCATGAAGTTAGTAACACAACAAGTACGCTAGTCTGGTCAGTTACAATAGTTGAATTGTTTGTCATACAGTGACAAATTCTTAGACATAAATACAAACAAACTGTTACAAAAAACACGTTCAATGTGCTATGCAAAGGTTAATAAACTATAAAGAGAGCTGTCAGAGTCATATTTGTGGAATACTCGTTTAAAGATTTAACGTGACTGGCAAATTTGTACCTACTACCAAATATACAAAGGAAACCATCTCAGTGATTGAGAGTTATTGTAATAATTAAAGCTGTCGCTTGATTATGTTTTCTTGAAGACAACCTCTAACATGCACAGCTGTTTAAAAAACAAAAATAAACCGAAAAATAGCTAACATGCAATATTTGAAAAAAAACCCTGATATGACAAATTGACGCACATTACGTCCCTAAACTGGTTGACAACATGACATATCTCTCTCAACATCACAAATGCACCAGCCCCAATTTGAAAGATAATTGTCAGTATCTTAATTCATCTACATTCTTTTCAATATTGTGGCCATATTCTTGTCACTTAATTGTAAAGTTCATGCAAATGAACTCCTTGGTATTCCTTTTATTTGCAATATATGTGTCCCTACAAACGAGTTGTGCTTTCAGGGGAAGATGTGCAAGATTTAGCTGATGTTCATAGAAGGTTGTGAGACTGCTTATTTCATTAAAAAAACCAAAATTCCCCATTCCAGTCAGTTAAGATTCTTCTAACTAAGATATTGTAAGCCCCTTCTCCAAGTTTACTAGAAACGTTCTTCAACGAAGCTATAAAAAAGCTGCATGACAATTTCTCAAGGTCATACTCTGATAAGCACGCTACTGTTTGTAATTTTAAAATTACATTCCCCATTTAATCTCAGCACTTTGCTTTGTCTGCTGTGATGCTTGCTACATTATGTATCTTAAAGAGCCTCACAGTCATAGACCAATCTCGGTAGCTCATGTTACAGGGTATAAATTAAACTTAAATTGTACTTTATAACAATTAAAGTGGATCACCAATTGAAAATTTTGTAAATATATTTGGGGGGGGGGGGGGACGAGTGTTTTTCTATAATTCTAACTATTGTAAAAAGGTTTTTTGTTTGACGTCTTTGATTAGCATTCATCTTGATGACTGAGCCTCATTGAGGCCCCACTTTACTTCAAAAATCTCATATATGTCAGAGCTATTTTCAAGTTCTCATCAAAAGCAAAAAAAAAAAAAAAAAAAAAAAAAAACGCTTCAGTGCATATTTCCGGTTCTTTTGCGTTGCATCTAATTGAGCGTAACATTCCTTCTTCTTAATTGCAGTGTATATTCATTAATATCTTTGTAACATTTTCTGTACACTATTCCTATATTCTGTTAGTACAAATGATCTTCTTTTCAAGATGGAGAATCTAAGAGTGCCATATGTGTTAAGGAAGGCCCTACGGGTGACAAGGAAGTGTAGGAAC
Organism: Holothuria glaberrima; assembly: GCA_009936505.3. Lineage (NCBI taxonomy): Eukaryota > Metazoa > Echinodermata > Holothuroidea > Aspidochirotida > Holothuriidae > Holothuria > Holothuria glaberrima. Next base: position 21,457 of record WURT03133549.1, on the reverse strand, counting down.
AAGCTTAATTGATGTATAGGTTAAAGTTTGTTATTTAGAGTTGCCTTTTCCTTAGCTTCCTTGTAATCACCTTATTGACCAGGAACCTGAATATTATCCCATCAGCCATAAGCCATTTTAAGACTTCTGATGCTTTAAGTTTCAAGCAGTAGTGTGGATTCAGAGTTTCAGACAGTGACGTCTGATGTCATGTGCTTTAAGAGCATATAGTTTCCAGTCCTCTGATCTTTACAGGTGAATAATTCCATCTAGGGAACTACAGTTCAAAACAACTTAAAATCCACTAAATGGAAATGAACCGTTGGAAGTCTACTACCAAACTGCAGGAAACTGTTTACTACGTACAACGGGATTGTGTCTTGTGTAACTTACATGCACACCATTAGAAATAAAACTTGAAGGAGTCGGAGTTAGAGTCTGTTAACCTGATATTCATAGTTAATGTAACTTATAAATTAGTGAGATTTTATTAATGTATTATTTGGACATCTATTTTTTAGTGAGAAACGAGACATGAATCATCTTTTTCTTCTAGTTCTTAAAGTGTCACCGATCTCCACATGTACATACAACATTAGCTATCCGATATTAATAAATCACACCGTCTTAAAGAGATCTGCCCAAGCTAAATATTTAACATGTTTTGGTTATTTCAGTTCTTGGTTTCCTACACAGGTGCAAATTAATATCTTATGTAACTAGAGGAGTAACCCTCTACGTCATGCATAATGGTATGCAAATTCTCTCTTTTATAATCTCTTTTTGCGTTTTAATACTTATAACGCCATGTTTTTGAATGTAAGGAACTGGGAGATCAACACCACTCGTTCTTTTGGGCAATGCGAAGTCCCTAAGGGGACTCCGTAGTACACAAATCGAAAAAAGGGAATTTTTAAAGATTTTATGTAGGTCTATATACTTGATCATTTACCAACTGATTTATCAAGGGTCTAAAATATTCCTAATTTAAGAAGACAGCTTACAAAACAAGAATAGGCTTTTTGAGACCTTAGTACGTCATCAGTACCCTTTACTGATTTTTCAGATACCATCAAAAATATTGTTGTCACTGATGACATCATGACAAATAACCAGAGTTGTATCAGTGGTAAGGTATTCCAGTTAATTAAACTAATTCTTCTACTTGTCTAAAGAATTGCCTTCGTATCCCTCTTAGATAACAACTTGATAGTTCTTTTCTCCTCAAAAAGCCTTGAAACTGTTTTTTGTGACCTGTAACTCAAATTATTCCTTTACAATTTAATTAATGTTTTTGGAATACAGTAAAGTAGTTTGGAAGGTTACCTTCTTATACTGTAGTTATCAATTAGATATCATATTTAACATCGTTAAAACTATCCTAGCAAACGAATTCCCTTGTTTTAATGATCTTGGTTCATTAGCCATTAATTTCCAAAGGTCCATTTTTGATTGGACCTGCCGCAAGAGTGTTATTCATTTAACGTACGCCATATAAAACAAAACAAACACTTTCATTCCTGCCTCAGAATAAAGTAAAGAATTTGCCACAAAGTGATGAGGTCAAAAAGAGAGCGCGAATTCATCATGCTACAACATATTTTTCAACGTTGCTCAGAATATATGCAAACTCATAGTACCAACCTTTTGTCACTAAAGCGTGATGGATTTTAGCCTATCAACGCACTTAACCTTATTATTTAGGTCATTAACTTTACGAAATCTTAATTTCAGAGTTTTTGTGAATGCTTATATTGTTGAAGGATCGATCGCAAAGATCTAATGTAAGTCAACCCATAAGAAGATGCACTTAGGTTGCAAAATTTGAAATAGGGGTACAAATGTAAGGAAACATATGAAACAGAAAATAAACTGTTGAAAGTAAGATAAAGGTGAAAAAACTAGTACGAAGTGAGATCCGAAGTAAGAACACAAGAAAATTAAAGATGGACTCATAGTACAGTTCCACAAGATGGGATAAGTGAGCTGCATGAGAAACTGGAGCTGTGCGAGGTTTCCTGCTAAAGATTCTGTGCAGATATCAAAGGTTAGAGTCGTAGTCAATAAATCGTTAGTACTTACTTAAATCCAATAATCTTCTCAACCGACCTTGTGGAAATGACGTCACAGAACACAGGCAGAGAAGCGCTTATTATCATTACAACTTAAACCCAAACGAATGCAGAAAACTGATTCATGTACCCGTTGGATACGCGCTTAAATCTACTGAGAGCGCGTGCAGTCTACGTCGTGCGTGCAGTGTTTCACTATAGTTGCCCTTCAAAGTGACCTCCGCTTGACGTCAGCGCGTTAGGTCAATAGAGATATTTAAAAATGATCCATTAAAACATCATAGCAAATAAACTATACACATTTCATGATTGCATTGCTTAATAGCCAATCAGTGTCTATTCTGTGTTAATGGTGAAGACAAATGCAATATCGGCACATCACATCCATTACCCGTTTACGAGGAAACTTGAGAAAACGCAAGAAAAACGAGAATCCTTCTAGCGACATCTGGAACTCTCGTCAGACGTCCACGTACTTTTAGAGACCTTTCAATGATTACAGAAGGAACTGATTACGGTGTCATTCTTATTAGAAAAACGAGTTTCCCCAGAACTTTCTAGAACTTAAGAAAATGCTGTAATGATTTCACAATTCATACAGAACCAGACGTATTGCAGAGAAACCGAGCTCACTGTACTGAGAGATTGACATAACCAACGTTTTTACGAGCTGTCCATGCATTCGTACACTAACGTGTAGCGAGAGATCTCATAAAAAGTAACCTAGGGAGATTCTGCT
>WURT03133549.1:0-15312 GCA_009936505.3 Holothuria glaberrima | reverse complement strand
AGCTACAAGCACCTACACTTGTACTTTTATATTTTCCCGACATGTACCGTACTCAGCAGTTTTTGTGAAGTATGTATGAGCTACTCCTTTCATGTATTTTGAAAATATTTCCTTTTTCTTATAGCAACTACAAAGGATTGTGGGATAGAGTTTTGGTGTGCGTCGTCTTTGTAGAGAGTAAAATGTCATTGACAAAAACGAGGCATACCAAATTCTATCCCATAATCCTACGTGATGGCAATTTGCAGAAAGAGTACTTCCCACAATGGCTAAAAAAAACAAGTGCATTAAAGCAAAATAGGCGTGACCCTTACAATATCTTTTTTATACTTTACTACCACAACCGCAGGGGAACCGAGGGGCAGCAAAACGACCCCTTTTGACAACAACACCGACAAATATTGCCAATATTTCTGAATATTTACTTTTTTTAATCATAAATCGATGTGTGAAAGACGCATTGTTATTTTCACAAATTGTTCCTTGCGTTTCTTATATACCTCTTACTCTGGACGACAATTCATTTGCGCTTCCCTATTGAGATATTCTTGATACGCCACTGGAGTTGCCATTGAACAACCATTGCTATGCTTTTACGCAGACACAGACATGCCGTGGTCTCATCCTACAAGGATCCCTACTTTCAATAGGCTGAGATAGTCGCTAAGAATACATCAGAATGTAATTAAACGAACAAGACTAGCCTTCCTTACAACAAAACTTCAAAGTGGCTACTAACTTGAAAGTAGTCTGAAAGGAGAAAATGAGTTTAATTTGAGTGCTTTCAGAAGCACGATATAGTCACGAACACTCCCTGACGTTACAGAAATATAAAAACAAAACTACTAATAAATCTTCTCTTCTCTCACGACAGCACAAACTGACTTCTATCGCACAGTCCTTATAAAATTAAATTAATAAACCCATTTCATAAATTGTCAGTTAACACACACACAAACAGAAAAGGAAATAGAATACTCACGGGCAGCCTTTGTACTTTGTATTTGACACAGCAAAAGAAAAGAAAACGAGATTATTAAGAGGGCAGGAAAAAGCGGAAATCTGTCTGACTTTATGTTTGCCATTTTTCTCTTATAACCTCCTTCTCTTTAGTTGCAAAGGAAAAGAAATCTTGCAGCGAAAGATAATCGCTTATTTTATCCTTTTTGTTGGCGGACTTTCAGTCTCTTAGAGCAAAACGACATAAATCCAAGCAAAGGAGAAAGTCCCTTTTCTGACACTGTTAGAGATGATTATTTCTAATGTGGTAGGGTTCAAGCTTCCTCTTCGTATCCTTTCGAGCACCAAACAAATCACAAAATTTCTTCGGGATCTCTCACGTGCAGCTCTAACAGTTTAAGAATGCTTTCTGATTAAGTGGCAACAATTACCCTCTCTCTATATATATATTTATCTGGCGTTAAAGTTTGAGAGCGATGTGTGACTGTTGTGGCTATCTCTGTAACTTCATTGAATGGTTTGAGTCCATTCAACGGTAACATAATACCTTCCAGCGTACTAGCGTTTTTGTTTCATTATGCGCATGAGCAGATATGAGAAGGAATGGAGCTGTCAAGGAACAAAGGACAACAGCGAGAATGTTTTGCTTAAAAAGGATGTATGTAAAAGCAAAAGGGTGGGTAACTGACGTTGGACGTATTATTCTCATGCAACGCCAATTGGAGGAAAACATTCTCCTGGCTAGAGTTGATTCATTGTAACAATTTCAGTGAGTGCATATTACCAAAGCCTATCTACCACAGAGATATAGAGTACTCTTTTGCAAGAATGTTCAATCATAAAAGTTTAATTGACATATCAGTTACAATTGGATAATTCTTAAGTGTTTGTTAAACGAAGGTTTCTTCTAATATTATCTTCGTTATGTCTACAGAGAAACATTCATTTATTAAGTGTATAGAAATCAGTGAATCGGCTCATTACACTGCTGATCGGAATCTTGATCCATGCAACTTAGTCACAGAGAAAGAGAAAACAATAAATTCCAGAGCGTGATCATACGATAAACATGCTGATGCATGAGATGCAGAATATATTTTTGATGGTTAGAGTGAGATAAGATGTTGCATGAGAAGTTGATCCCACAGAACACAAACAGTCGTACAAACCAATAAAATAACCGTCAGCCTAAAATCTATCTAGTCATAAATCAAACCTCGTTAACGAGGTGTTCCCTAGCTGTACCTACTCCCTCACTTGAGTTTTATTGACCTAGCAAATCTTTTTACAAATATTCCATTTTATTTACCAAGTCATTGCTAACCACAGAATTCTGTGGTGCGAACTCTCTTGACGGCAGGGAGAAAGTTTAGTAGCTGTCGAAGAGGTGTGAAGTTATTGTGATTTATTACTTACATTTCTTCTATCGTTTATAACGTTCTGGGGACTTGAATTTGATAAAACTTAGATGTAGGAAGGTGTAAATGTTCCATAGAATCTGATTTTTCAATAATTTTATTGACAAATGCTTTCTTTTGAAGAAATTCCTGTGTCATAATATACTCAGTACCAGTCGACCTTGAGAAGTCCATAAAATTAAGTGGCAGTGAAGGGCATATTCTCCCTATTCACTGCCAGACTTTCCGTATTCATTGCCAACTCTTGAGACCGTCAGTTCTGTGGGATCATCTCGGCATGTGCAAAAAGAACAGTTAAGTATAAACTTCTTGCAAGGTTTTCCGATGTTTTCCATTCATGTGAAATGAATCAGAATACAATTACGCAATACATACCAACGGAGTTTGCCAGAGAGGGATAATGCGTTGTTTTCAATCATAACATGCAAAAAAGCCTAGTGAAAAGCGTGACAACTTTATGCAATTATTCATCTCAGTGAAGTAGCAAGCCCTTTGAGTAGAGTGTATAGACCCAACAGCGACCAAGATGTATGGCCATCTCTTAATGCGAAGTTTTCCGCGGACTCTATAACTAGACCACCAGAGGTGCAAACTTCGACTTCAGTCGGCGGATCAAGGATTTCAAGCACGAAAAGGAGGGGGCTGATTCCATACGGGCAAATTTCGCATTTACGAGCGCCAATTGTTCGAAGCCTCGAAAGAGGGGTGGTCTAAGGAAGAATAAATAAAATGAATGCATCTGAATGTTATTTGTGGCATCTGGCAATTAAAAAAGCACTATGTTTTGTAAAGAAGCTTTGGGACCGTCTAAAAAGTGTCGAAAAAGGGGAAAGCTACATTCGGGAAAGCCTCCTCTGAATAGGTGTCTGAGTATAAGTGCAATTTTGGTACATTAAACATATTGAAAGGTGGTTGGACAACATCTGGACAATCTAACTTGGTGACATTCGAAGACGGGACAATTCTCACCACGCGGAAACTTTTCCTTGGATAATCCACCCCCAGTAATCATAGGCCTATGTGCTAAAACACTACTTGTCAACAGCCACTTACTGCCCTTTAATGGTACCTCATTCAAGCCGATTTCTTTAGAAGAGAAAGATTGACCTTTGGGTAGTGATTTTTCATCAGGTAGTCAAGAACCATAGGTTCATTAAAAATATGTGTATCTTTGGTAATTCTTGATTCGATTGCATAAATTACATCCTGAGCGAACAACTACAAGGCAAATGTCGTAAAAATCCTATCATTATCTTAAATTGATACAGCATCTAAATCAAAGACAATATTCGAAAGGAAATTAAATCCTTTAAAGCAACCGGGTCAACGAAATACTCTTCCAGGCTCCATTCAGGGAGGTGTAACACCTCCCTGCTCCAGTATTGACAATTGTCATTGCTAACGTTGCAGGCTTAATTTACGGCATATTCCTTGTTCAGTCATATGTCAGTTGGGAAGCCCCAAACAAAGAAGAGATGAGCAAACAGAGTCCGCTCCTCGGGGTCCTATTGTCATGGTTCGGATTACCCTTTGCAAATACTAGCAAAATTGCAAACAGTGGCATAGCTTTGTGTAGCTTTGCTCTGTATGTAAGCAGATGTTAAATGGATGGATTACTACAACGAGCCCTTTGTTTTTATTGTGGGAACATTGGCCGCGAAGTTGTTCGTTTGGCCACTTCATGCGAGAAATATACAGCAAAACTGAATGCCAAATGGTCTCAGTTGGCGTTGTCCTGAAATTGTCTTGGCTTAAAAACACCAAACAAGTGTTTGCGCTAAAGAGAATCGATTATTTCGGTTAGTCAATGAAATGCAACATAATTTGCAGAGCATATTAATGACAATTTCAGCAACTGAGATCACTAAATTTTTTCTTATTTATCTTTTGTTCCAACGCGGAAAAGTCAATTTTAAATTAAGCCCCTGCAATGCATTGTTTCTCGTAACATTTATTATTCCTCTCCAAGATATGAGCATGAACATAGACGACTCATGAACAGGAGGTGTGCAAACTTTCAAGCAAAAATATAAAATCCCTACCGTAAGTGAAGAAGATCTAAGTTTTATGGCCAAGCATTGAAGAATAAGCTCTAGCGACTTCATATAACCATCGACTCGGATGGTAGAACTTCCGTAACACGTTACACATCCTCTCAAAATTTCAGATCCGCAGCTTTTAAAACGGCCAAGAAAACATAATTAAAAGGCAAAATCTCTGAACTCCTCGCCGAAGCGACTATCTTCTAGTCGAGGTAAAAAATCTTCAGGTAAAACCTACAGGCGATCGCGCCGTCTCCTTAAAGCTCCACAGGAGGTATTCCCCGACGGAAAAAACAGTTACGTAACAAAGACTTCAATAATTTTTGTTTTATTGTATCTAAAATGGCAAAAATATAAGATCCAGTGTAATTCTTTACTTCTCAATAGACCAACTCTGATTTCCATGCATATAAAAATGTCATTTAATGGCTAAAAATGACGGTGACAGTTAATAAATCAAAGAAACTGGTGTAAATATGGTCAAATGTTGAAGCACTTATGAACCAGAATCTCAAACGACTTGGCGATTCCTCTCCTCAACTCACTGGCAAAAAGCCAAAGACCGAAACCAAACATTAATCCAGAAGGAGATCTGCTTCTCAAAGGAGGTTCGTGCCCGAAAAGACAACCTGAATGGACGATGACCATGCAGACGTAAAGCTTCCTGCCTTTGGACCATCGTTGAATTCTACCCTACTAAATTCTGTCATGGTTGACCCCTTTTTAAATTGGCTAAAAATAATAAATGCGACATATGATCCTACCCAAAAGGCGCGAAACCAGTCTAATTAGACGTATTTAGCCTTAGGCGGTACTTGGTGAGCCACGGGCGATTCTTAGCGAGCCCCTGTAATATTATTACCTATTTCAAAATATTGCTGTTGTGAGGACATCCTGCCCACTGTAGTAAAACCCAATTTCCTTGTTGAATGTATACACTCTTTGCGTAACTTCTCCACAAAGCTGTTCTATGAAAAACGGCAAAAATTGAAAAATTGAAGTAATCCATTCATTGTCCTGGGCCAACTCACATTGTGCTATATGCTATATATATATAAGTATTGAACAGTTTTACACACTATCTGCACGGAAAAAATATTTAAATATTCTAACATTATCAAATATCAAGAACACACAAAGTTTTTAATTATAAAAAATAACGGGCCAAAGGAATCTGAGGCAATTTACTCACTTGGCTTCAGTTTCTATGACCTTGAGGATATCTCGAGATATATTTCTTGAGAAAAGTGATCAATCATTAGAAAGGGATATTTTGAGTTAGTAATGGAGTGTTAGTACGGAGCTTGGAAGTCGAGTAATGGAAAATCTTTTGTTTATGTAACCCCCTACGAAGTGTCACCAGGCAACGCTTTTTGCGTAATCAATAACCACCATCTCTCCTCCTACTGCAATGCCTTCATTCTGTGCTTACTTTAAGATTCGTAGAACTATTATAAATAACAAGAGAGTACAAAAGGCTTATTTAAACAGAAAGCCTATTGAGGTATGACAGAATGTCCAATTACTTGTCATAACCAAGAAATCGATTTCACGAATAATCTGTCTCGGCTGGTATTTTTTATGAAGACCATGATTCAGCAGAAACAACATCCAAAATAAGACATTTTTAAATGAGAAGTAGCATATTTTAAGGGCAATATTGAGTTTAAAACGCATCCGCTAAGGTATACAAAGAAAAAAACCTTAAATCATTCTTAACCACCCAGTCTCACCATTAAACTGCAGCACTAGCTTTATCTCCTAAAAATATTATGCATTTACAAGAGTAACGGATGTTGCATCATTTGAAATTTGAAAGTTTAGGTGAACAAATTACTTTTGTGGAAAAAATAACCAAGAGAGCGCCATTTTCGTGAAAAAAAAACGCTACCCTGACCTTTCTGCCTTAATTTTGAATTGTCAGTCTATGCATCCATTAGTAATTGGTTTAAAAAATATGTAAATTTTCTGTAAAACCAACGCAATAGTGACTTTATCTTCACCTGTGCAAAATTCAAACCGTAAGTAACCAAGCTATTCCCATTGGGTATAATGTAGAGCGATACACCTAGATAAACAAGTTGGTTTGACGTGGATTTACACATGCTCTGACATCATTTGTCCCAGAACGTCCACGCAAGGACGAATTTCGTGCAGTACCATGCGTCAGACACCCTGCACTCTACCAAAGAAGATACGGCTTCCGGGTTGTGCCTCGGTCGAATGCGGTTACCGACCTAATTGCATTCAAGTGCATCCGTCGATGTTGTGAAGAAGAATAAACCAAGTGCTCTTCTTTAAAATATGGTTTAAAGAGGGATTTTCATCACTCCAAGTATGACTTTTATTTGGGGTAAGCAAAAGTCTCAGTTGGTGACTACCCTTTGATTGACATCAGAGTTAAAAAATTCAAAAGATGCAGAGCAGCTCATATTACACAGAACGCACATAGAATTTTTTGATTACATATTAGAGTCTCGAATGTCTATAAATTATGTTTGTGTCTGCATAAAGGAAAATCTAAAGACAGCTATGGGCGGAGCTAGAACTAGCTTAGTTGGGAGAGTTGGAAGTGTCTGAGATGAGAATATTCCTCCTTTAAGGATATACTTAAATTTGATGCGTTAGGAGGGATATTTACTGTTATAGTTATATTATATCGTCTTCGTGGTTCTCGAAATACTCCAGATAAAGTTGTCACATTTCCAAACATTAGTAAACTTGAAGCAAACACGTGTAACATCATGACCTTAGTCATATTAATTGAATGTGTTTTGGTTTTCTTTAAACTTTGCAGCCAATTTTCCCACCCAAAGGCACGGGAATTATAAGCACCTGATATTCCCTATGGAAAACTCACATTCCTTGCTATTGCAAGGTCCAAAGGAGTATCCAAATACAAACTAAGCAAAACAGCAGAGCAGAGCAGAACTAGAAATCTACCATTGACTCTGTCACGTTTGCTTTCTTTAACCGTTAACTTGCGGAGTCACTTCAACTTGTCTTGAAATTTCTTAAGCGTGATCCGGTGGGCAGCATGCAGCGTAATTTAATAACATAATTAGGGGATAATGCGAGGGTGTCCGATCTTTAATGTGATTTGAGACCAGCGATGACGTCATAACAGAGACTGAGCGAACCGAGGCGACAGCCGAGGTCCGCTGCCTTTGTGATGAGGAGGTCTCAAATCACATTTAAGGCATGACACTCTGCCTTTATCCCCATTTATGGACACTTTCAGAAATATGCCTAAAAAGCACCAAAACGGTAAGTTTTCAGACAAAATTTCAAAGATCAAGTTTTAATGCCTTCTATTATTTGGTTCCCAGTACGGTAAAACACAGTGCTGTGCAGTGCCAGTGCATGATTGTGTACAACGGTGTGAATGCTAACGCGCGCAAGCGCATTAGCGTGAAGGCGCTAGATGCCTGACTGCCGTCAAACATGAAGCCACACTGTATGAGCTGTAATATACGGCAAACGCGTTCCTTTTGATTACGTCACAATACAGTTTTCATTACGTGTGTTTGACGTTGCTTAACTGTCTCTCCCGATGGGATAACGAAATTTACGGCAAAAGATAAGTTTATGCCCAATAGATCGGAATAAAACCTTTTGCATGTGAAATATGCCGCTTTACATCACTCACGGTGTTTTATTACACATACCGTTGATAGTTCTACTGTGGAATCACTTTGCCGTATTTCAAGTGTCATGGCGGCCCCTAGTCATGGTAACCCGACTTCAAGGGCATGGTTTATTTGGCCTTTCATGCCCACCTCGAAGTCAGGGAGTTGATAGTATTGACTTTGACTTCCATTAAAGCTTAGTGTGTTTAAATAAACACATGTATGACTAGCTCTATCGCCATTAGTCACAAAAAGCGGTTAATCCCTCCCAATGATATCGTACTCCGCCCAATACGGAACGAAGCGCTCATCTGCTCGTACACACAGTCCGCTTTTCCCATAGCACGTAAAACCGAACAAGTTTAGTCAGAAAAGAACACTAGAACCACGATTACTTGGGCCACGGTGCAGTTATAGAGCCAGTTTATCCATTTTATTATTGAAAATTTTGTTCTCTCTTTTTTGGTATCAAAATTGGTTTGTTTTGATCCTGGTAACATACGGCGTTTTTGGTTAAAACAGGGTACTTTGATGCAACTTGCAATGGCAAAAACATGTTTTCCCTCTAAAATTCCCCCAAAACATTACTTCACTTGATGGTAACTTAAAAACTCCGTACTGAACAGGTCTGGTTTAAACTCCATATGAAAGTTCAGTTTCTACTCTTTCAAGTGATATAAGAAAGATTCTGATTGGATGATCAGAACCATGGGCGTTTTTCCTTTTATATGTAAAGTCCAATCAGCGAAGCTGTCACACAGACTCGTTTGGCCTTTGTTCTGTATTGTTATTTATGTCGTCACAAACGCGTCCACGAGCATTCAAATATCTACATATCACACTCTCGAAAAAAAATTGATATGCAAGAAACTTTCACCACGTACATGACAACTAAGTTTGAGTTGCATGTTTATTATTCATAAATATCTTGCAAAGCCTACAAAAAGCTATGATTTCCCCCGCAAAAGACGCTTTTTGATCACGGCTCATTGTGTTGGACCGTACCAATTATGCACGGGTTTTTTGTATTACGTCTGGAGGTCCCTTTTGAGCAACAAACAGGCATCATCTTCTTTTCATGGCACCGTCACAACTATACTCATTATTTAAAATCTAGCTCTCTGTTGGTATGCTTCTAAACAAAGACCTCTATAAACCAAAGCAATCATGTTTAATCGCGAGTCATGGGCATAAATATCCTTTGCATTTGTCAGACTAGAACTGTTGTATATGTAGGCCTAACATAGTATGAGTTCACAGTCGCTACGTTGGGCTACAGTTGACCTTCTCCCGTTTATATTTCTTTTGCATGGAGCTGTATGTATAAAAAATTGATTCAGGAAAGGATACAGACTTTTCTTTTGAATATTTTGTTAACACCTTGTGAAGGATTCATGAAACAACGTCATCAATGATTTTGTACGAACGTTTTGCGCAACTACTCTCTCGCAATATTACAACGTGCGAGCTTTAAATGAAGTAGCGTGAGTAATGTATATAAGTACAACTTAAATTATCCAATGTAAATAAACTTAAATAAATTGAAAGAAGCAAAATACTGCGATATAAGTGAGTGAATAATATATTTTTAGACACAAATTGTTACGAATTATTCTGTATTATCCCATGCGATAATGGATTCGACTATACCTTGAAAAGTGAGGGCGCACATTTTATGCCGTGTTAGTTTCCATCATGGTCGTTTGCAGTACTTAAATGCACAGTGTACATGGAGCATACTAGGTACTTGAAAGTGATAGGCCTTTGTATATATAACGCTCCTGTAGTTTGAGTCGCAGCGAACAAACAAATCCCCAACGTGTTCAATGTTTATCCACGATGATGTAGGCGTGAGGCTTTCAGATAGGTATCGAGCAAATGTTATCATCCTTTCATGTGCCAGACTTCTCGGTAAGGATTGGATATAAAGAAAAAAGTGCGTTGTTTTGTTAACAAGAGAATTTTTTTTTCCATCCACGTTTCCCATTGGCTTAAAATTCGCAATGATATGGATATTCATATCAGTGACCGTTCTTATCCCTGATTGGTCTTCCACTTTGGGGGGGGGGTTGGGAAGTGACTTTCTTCGCAGTTTACTCCCTGAGGTTAGGGGCCAAGAAGCACACCCCTAACAAAGGGTTACCCTGACTAGGCTCCTCCCCCTCCCGTAGGCTTCATCGGGTGTCAAGAAGGCAATGGCTGTGTTACGTTACGGCATCACAGTTGGGCATCTAGCGCTTCCGGTGTTAACACGCGCTCGCGTTAGCACGCACATCATTGCATGTGTAGCATTCATCTATTGTCGAATGCCGGCATGATATTTTATTTGACAGCAAGCTAACGCACTTGTGTTCAAGACCAGCGACAGAGATGGTGATTTAAGCTGTCTTTAGCCTCTTTGGAAGAGGCGTAGTGGTGGTAATTTTGAAAATGTGTTCGAGATCCTAATATAGATTATGCAGGCCTTACGTTAGGCCTAGCTTAAAATAAACAAAAACCACGTTATTGCCCAGCCTAGTTAAAAGTAACTTAGGCTAGACCTAGCATGGAGGAATAAAAACCGTGCCAGCCTGTTGATGCTTCATTGTTCTGTTAGCGGAAATGGTTCAAACATAAGGCCTGGGGCTGCCAGTTTATCCTGTGTTTACCGTTGCTATGCGTGTTGTAGTTAATTCATACCACAAGCCCCTACTGGCATGAGCAACATATAGACCCAAATTCACTTTTAGTACTTTACCACCGTCCTCCAAATTAGGATCTCTCGAGTGGAATGCCTGAAACGGGCAGACTTTGACAGAAATATACCTGGCTTGTATGCTCCTTCTGAGAGCCCTGCCAGTATTCGAGAAGAAGAATATAGTTTTGTTAGCATTCATTTGTGGGATGATCGATTAGTATTATGATTTCGAATGGTTATAGCTACAGGGATACTAGGGGTAGCACAGTACTAATTTACAGTACCTGGTTTTAGCAGGGCCGTAGCTAGGGTTATATGTTTAGGGGGTATGAAGTTCCAAAATTACTACTGGCTGGATGTTTTTCCAACTAATTGACAGAGCGTAAATTGCACCATTTATTTTGCTTTTGCGTTTTTTGTAAACAGCAGTGGGGTCCTTCCTTTGTCACTAGCTATACATACAAAGGTGCCATCCGGGGGAGGGTCCAAGGGGAGGGGTGACCCCTCCTCTTTGAGAAATTTTTGTTAATTTAAGGTTGCTTAGATGCATAATGGTGCCCTATTTGGGACATTTTTAGAGCTGAACATATATGCCTGGACAGTGGCGCCGCCAGAGGTTGGTTATTGCTGTGCACTTTAGAAGATGATGCTCAAGCCCACTTCAGATACACCCAGAAAGCCGGTGTAAATTGTGCATATTCGCATCCGTCGGGCGCAGTTTGAACCTGCAGCGAATCCTTCCTTTTTCACCTTGTGCAGGTGCCGTTCTGAACTTGAAGGAGGGGTCTAAGGGAAGGGATTACCCCCTCCGCTTTTAGAAAGTTTTGTTCATTCAAGATGGCTTAGACGCAAAATGGTGATATATTTGACAAATTTTCGAACTGATCATAAATTGGAAAACTTTTGCAATAAAGTAAATTTTTACCTTTGATTAACTGTAAAGGAAAGGTGTGTTGTCTAAGTGAGAAGGTAACTCCCCCCCCCTCCTCCTCCTGAAAAATTCTTGCTAAGTTTAGGTAGCTTAGATGCAAAATACTGGTGTCTTTGTCAAATCTTTCACTTACTTACAAACTTAGAAATTATCATTATTTTGTGATATTTTGGCTGTGGCTGGGCACTTGTTTTAAAAAGGTGTAACGACAAATACAATGCTATGATTGTTACTGTGTATGTTTTTCAAGGCATTACATTGTTCTAAGATTCTCTACTGATGCAGGGTCCGTGCAGAGGTCGAAATGTACTTTTGTCGTAAAAAGGCTTTAGTCAGAATAATGCTTTATTGTCCCAATAATGGCTATAAAATATGGAGTGTGTAATGCAGATATGGTGACAAGTAAATCAATGCAAGTCCAAGTCAAGTCACAAGTCAATACGAAAATCGCAAGTCAAGTCACAAGTCACGAAAATAGAGACTCGAGTCAGACTCGAGTCCAAGTCAACAAGTCCAAGTCAATAACTCAGGTGTAATGTGACGAATGGCGCGGAGCGTGCATAGAAAATTATTTCCATAACAAAAGTTGTGGGCACACTTTGCACTGAGACACTTCAAATTCCTAACAAAACACATGCGCTAGTTTGAGGGTGAGTCTTCTTTCTAGTTATTCGAATAAGCTTTCAATTTTCATAAAATATGTCTCCCCCCTGTATTACACTACTTTGCATTATTGCAGTGCTCCGCTCCTCCTGAATGACTGACATGCAAAAGAACAATCCGAGTAATCCAGTAATTGTAGAAACCTCATCATTGAAAAATGCCAGTATGTTTGAGACGGCCGTGATAGAAAACCCAGCTATTCGGTGCGGCTACAAGCGCGCGGAGCGCACGAAAAGTTTGATTATTTGAGAAGGATTTGCGAGAATTTTGATAGCATAAAAACAACTTGTGATAATAAGTGATTAAAATATTTTCATCATTTAGTCAGAAACACCTCACCTCCCCCTTATCTATAGCTTAAACGCCTTTGTGGCTTATTCTGAAATTTTCGGGAAACCATTCGGAAATCGATTGACGAGCATGTGCACCCATGCTTCCCGTGCCGGCACCACTGTGGCTGATAAATGTGCATAATTTAGGGACTTCTAATTTTCCGTTAAGTGAAAGAAGAGAGTAAGTTGTCTAAGTGAAGAATGTGTTGACAACAAACCTCTAGATGTCCCCTTTTGGCTATTTTACTGTCTTCTTTTCTGGAAAATTTGCAAAAAACGTGCGTGGAGTCAACAGAAACATTCTTGGACTATTACAAAATATTTTCCCTCGCTTCATTGTGCATTATAAAAGGGCATCTAAGACTGGCAGATACCTGTATAGGGACTGTACTAATAGAAGCTCTGGATCAAATGGTGTCCAAATGATAACATAAAGTATGACGCCAAGCACTTTACATCTATCGTATCTTTACTAATTTTGAACGAAAATCCAGACGAACAGCTTCCAGCAATGGGGAATGGGCGGGAGGGAAGAATATAGGTGCAGGAAGGTGATATACTGATATAAAACCTCCATGATAGGTATAGAAAAAGGGTGAAGGACTAATAAGCGCCTTTCAGAATGCTTTTTCGTCGTAAAAGTATTAACAATCACCATCTATACCGATAATGGCTGCATGCGAAGCGTTCGGTATTTTTTTTTTTTTTTTTGAAAAATGTATAACGGCAAATATGTAATTCCAACCTTCCACATCATGCTGCAAATAAGATTGAAAATTTGCATATTGATGTGAGGCCCCTACAGATGTTTGGATATGTATCTCTGTTTTTCGGAACGTTTTGATCAGAATAGTTGTCATGTATAATTACCTTAATAATGGTTGTGAGATAGAGTGCGAACTATGCCGCATACGCGCGAAGCGCGCCGAATTTTTTCATCAAAGTTTTGATTCAATTTTACGTGAGGAAATAACGTTTGGTATTATTCGCACTTGATCTATACAAAGTTGACAAAGACTGTCGGAAAAATGTGCTAGACTGAGATATCAGAAATTCCAACTGGTATTTCAGATTTTCCGACTATCGTCAATCTGACGAACTTGGGGAGACGGTGAGACACCCCACACCCCGGTCGCGACAGCCCTGGGTCTTAGGCATTATGGAAACTTGTGTAGAGCGGAGCTAGCTAGCTAGGTTATCCTTACTCAGATATGATGGTTAATGTTGCTATGGTAACCCATCATATGGATAAAGCATAGTGCCCAGTGCAGTGATAACAGTGATATTTAATTCAGCTTAAAGTAATTCTCCTAGCTGTCAAAGGCCAGAGTCTCGAATGCCATCCGAGACTGGTCTTGAATGGTTTTCAGCTTATCAGAATGCAGGAAATTAATAAAAATGTTTATTAATGGTTATTCAAAACTTATAAAAAATTCTAAGGCAAAAAGCGTTAAATAAATATAACGGTAAAGTGAAGACTAATATAGAATTAACAAAGGAGAGGTTAAACTCAATGAAAAATACAGAAAGTGAAAGGAGAGAAACTGAAGTTTCAGAAGAATTTCAACATTAATATCAGCAGACAGTTATAAGGAACAAAAACAATTAAATTTAAAAGAAAATCTGCAAAAACAAGAAACTAAATTACACGAGAGTTACAACTTTTAGAAAAAGAGACTAGTAAATATAAAGCAAAATAAAGTAGACTAAAAATATACCAAACTAAATAAAGAAAAGTAGAGGATTTAAAAGTTTTTTTTATTTTCCATACATGAATAATACTGGTGACCTCAAGAAAATAATTATTCAATAATGATGCGTCTCATTCATCAATTTTTAAGTGGACTAACTTCGAGTACAACCATGCGGATTGAGAGCAAAGGGACCTAGTGACTGATGTTTTTGAAGCAAACCCGGAATGTGACATTACGAAAGTTACTCTTCGGAGTACTTCTGTGGTGCAATGGTGTTCAAACGTTAAGCTTTTTGTATATGTCCGGGAGAATCTTTAACTGTGTCTTATATTGTGCTTGCAGCCAGTGTACTTTTTCAGAATGTGTGTAATGAGTTCGTGTTGTCGAGTAGTTGTCGCTAGTGCAGCAAAATAAAAGAGTTCGATAATGCAACTGCACATGCGTACATTCTCAAAATCGTCGGGGTAATTATTACACGGCCGTACCTACAACACGTTTTCCGAATGTGACTTCATTTCACAAAATTTTCGAGTCATCCGTATTTAAATCCATCGCAAATACAAGGAGGCTTCTCACATTTGGTTTTGTGTTCTTGGATGCATATCGACTGCCCCTTTGGTGTAAAATTTTGTATTTTAAGCTGACCGGCGATCACACAACACACTGTATGGCCCATGAGCTTGCCACTAATGGACCGGCATTTTTCTGAAAAATTTCTTCGTAAAGTACGCACCAATCAATGGTGGCCCTCCGCTTAGACGGTCCCTTTCGTTAACTGCCCCCCTCTCCTTAGGAAAAAATTCTTAAAAAAGACCCTGAGGAAAAAACAATTCAAGCTTTCGTAAAAAAGACTTTTTAGTCCAGTTCCGTACGGCCTTAAAAACTATTGTGAACTTCTAATATCATAACTTTGGCTATATAGTTTACAATTTTAGGGACTTCTGACCTCATAATGTTGATTTCAAA
>WURT03133528.1:0-11431 GCA_009936505.3 Holothuria glaberrima | reverse complement strand
GCCAGGGACTGTAGGTGGAAAGGTACTCTTGCAAAAGTGGCTTCTATGCTGGAGTGTGACAACGCGGAAAGCGAGGGTGCAATATCGAGTAGCAGCCGTCAGGGTGACTGCCAGAGTGAACGCCAGTGGGAGGTTCATGCGGAAATGTCCACAAGCGCCCGTCGTGACAGCCATGGGGAGTGTGAATGCGTACAGAGCTCAGATTTGGTCGCTTGCGTGATGGTTACGGATAGAAAAGGTATCGACGGAAGGATTGATAACGGCTTTGTTAACTGTAGACTAGGACATAAGCTCCCAGTTTGAAGTGCAACCTGTGAACCAATGAATGTGAAGCGCATGCCTGTAAGTGAAGGCACAGTTAACGGACATAAGGTAAGCGTTCTCAGAGATACTGGTTGCTCCGGGGTTGTTGTGAGACAGAGTCTAGTGTCGGGGGATCAATTTACAGGGGAGACGAAGAAATGTATTTTAATTGACGGCACGGTCAGAACCGTACCAGTCGCTTATGCCAACATTAAGACTCAATATTTTTCAGGTGTAACGAAAGTTTTGTGTATGAATGACCCCATATACGACCCCATTCTAGGAAATATTGATCAAGTACAGCATAGTGAGTCCCACTATCAACCAAAGAAACAACTTGGTGTGTTAGTAAAACCAATAGAACCGACTATGGCGGTACAAACGCAGAGTAGAGTGAGGGAGGGCGGCAAAGTGACACCTACGTTAAAGGTACCGAAGCCGGTATGGAGTGATGTCAGCCGTGATGATCTCATCAAGGAACAACAAGAGGATCTATCGGTTAGAAAGGCTAGAGAATTTGCTGTTATAGGCAATACAAAACGTAGGGCAAGAGGCTATTCTAGATTTTTTTTTATGACGGCTCAGTACTGTGCAGGGAATATGTTTCACCCAGGCTGCAACATGGTGAGCCCATGGTTCAAGTAGTTGTGCCTGAAAATTACAGCGTTAACGTAATGCAATTGGCTCATCGGGGGATACTCGGCGGGCACCTGGCCTCCAAGAAAACCAGTGAAAAGGTGATGACATCATTCTATTGGCCAGGTATAGGGGCAGATATTGTACGATACTGTCGATCTTGTGAGGTGTGCCAGAGGACGTTGCCCAAGGGGAAGGTATCCAAGGTACCATTAAGTAGTATGCCGCTAATCGATACTGCAATTCAACGTATTGCTGTAGATATAGTAGGACCGATCTGTCCAATGACAGATTGTAAGAATAGATACGTATTAACTATTGTAGACTATGCTACCAGATACCCTGAGGCCATGGCCCTGCCCAATATAGAGGCACAAACAGTAGCAGAGGCACTTGTTACTACTTTCTCAAGGGTGGGGATACCGAGAGAAATTCTCAAGGATCAAGGGGCTCAATTTACGTCCGAAGTAATGAAACAGGTCAGTCAACTTCTGTCTATAAGACAACTAGTAACAACGCCATATCATCCCGCCTGCAACGGGTTAGTAGAGCGGTTCAATGGAACGCTCAAACAAATGTTAAAAAGAATGTGTTCCGAGAGGCCAAAACACTGGGATCGCTACATTGATGCCCTTCTGTTTGCCTATAGGGATGTGCCCCAAGAAACCTTAGGGTTCTCCCCATTTTAGTTGTTATACGGAAGACAGGATAGAGGGCCTATGGGTATTCTACGGGAGCTATGGACGGGCAAACAGGGTGCTTCTGAAACAAAGACAGTGTATCAATATGTTGTGGATCTTAGGAATAGGCTAGCAGAGACATGCCAGCTACCACAGGATGAATTAGTTAAGTCCTCTCGTAGATACAAAAGGAATTTTGACGTAAAAGTAAGGAAAAGATGTTTTGCACCAGGTGATGAGGTGTTATTACTTCTCCCAACCGGCAAAAACAAACTCTTAATGCAATGGAAGGGTCCATTTCGGGTAGTTGACAAGATAGGGGACACTGATTATCGGGTGGAGCTACAGGACAAAACAAAGGTGTTTCACGTTAACTTGTTGAAGAAATATTACAGACGGGATGTAACGGGGGTAGATAATGTTAGGCATGGGGTGACAGCAAGTGTGTTAGAAGTAGTCTGAGTGTCTGTGATTGAACCAGTGTTAGATGATGTTGGTGACCCAAAAGATGGTCAATTTGGTACAGGCGAAGTATGCACTCCGCACGTCCAAGCCCAAGAAACAATAGAAGATGTTCATATTGATCCTCGGTTAACAAATGACCAGACCACTGAGGTTAAACTGCTACTGGATGAGTTTAAAGATGTGTAAACAGACGTGCCCACTCGAGGATACACACAACACACCCATTTTCCTTCCAGCTCTACACCTATCTCCCTCTTTTTTTTAAAAAACACCCCTCTTTCCCGCTCTCTTCTCCCTCTTTTTTTTTAAAAACACCCTTTCCCGCTCTCTCTCTCGACTTCTCTCTCATTCCGGCTTTTCATACTTTGTCTCACCTCTCTATTCTTCACTATTTTCTTTCAATTCTTAAGTTCCCCCGTTTCCCTGGCAACAATAACAAAGTTTCCCCTTTTAGTATGTAATCACCTTAACAAAAGTAACATGCAGTACGTAAAGCTCCCCATAGTACGGAGGCTTGTAACAACCCGTGACAGTCAACTTACACCCAAAACAGCAAACAGGTTGTGAATATATTGACAATGAGTACATGCATTATTTTCCTAACCACAAGTGTACACATTACAGAGGCAGGACTTGACATTTACAATTCAAGTTTTTAAATATGGTTATCATGAAACAATTTCATTGTGGACACCAGTAGCTACAGCTTGAAGTCAGTCTCCTGGACACCTGTTGAGAGAAATGTAAAAACAGTTGTGTTACTTGAAAATGACAAAGATTCAATCGGACATATCCATACTTGGATCCTCTGTATCTCTTACATTTTCGAATGAACTTTCACCATCAATAAGGGGATTGTCTACATCAGTTTTACAGTCAGATTCAGAGCTCTCTGGTGAGTCAGAGTAGTTATCTGTTTCTTCAGCTGCAAATGTTGAAACTGTAGTATTTCTACAATTCTTGCACAAACAAAATAACGTACAAATTTTGCTTTCCTTTCTACAATGACAACGATTTTGACTACATCCTGTTTTGCACTTACATTCGCTCTTAAGCATCTTTTGGTTTGTGTCTACTTTTTTCACGTTTTCTTCACTGTCCCACACTACAGTTGTCAACAGAGACAAAAATAGCCAAGACAACCCCACCGTTAACCTCAAACACTTTTTGGCAAAGCAATGCTTTTCAAAATATTGGAGGAGCTCTCCTCTGGAAAAATAGTAAATGTTTTACCTTGCAACAGTTATGGGTATTAACTGCGCAATTACTTGTTCATAATAATGTACTATATGCATTAGGACATTTGTTAATGCTTGTAATATGTACAGATGGGAACACAGAGATTACCCATACATATATCAAAAATAATTGTTTGCAAATAACACTGAGAAACAAAATCAGTAGCAATATGGCCATCTCTCTATAAAGCACAACTATGCCACAGGCGCCTCAGGCGGGTATTTACCATATGCACATGTGTTCACACAGATCAGTTAGTCATATTTACCTTCGAATAGGCCTACATGGCCTTTTCCTGTCCATAACCAAGTAAGCTCAAGCAGACTCAAACGTTCACGACTTCAGGCAGCCTCTTCGGTTGAATATCCTCTATTAACCACTGAAATTATGAATTGAGACAGCAATTGAGTCAAATTTTTTCTGTTACAGGCTAAAACTGAAGTTTACCTCAGGGCCAAGCAGTAAAGTCGCTCATGTTTAACGTTTGAGGGTCAGAAGCTGATTGACTCATCCAGGACCATACCAGAGTGAGCCACAAATTGGCCACAGATTATAAATGTTGATATAATTGATTATAATTGTATCTAGTCTAGTCACTCTTAAATAAAACGAAGTGTGTAAAACATAAATGTAATAACAGGTCCAGTTTGTGGGTTAATGTTAAATGTGCCGTTATCACTTGCGTATGTTTTCACATTGCTCCTCCTCTTTTTGGGGTTCAATCCCCTTTACCATAGTACTTTCTGTGTAAACCAGCCGCCTAAAAATAATCAAAGGATTCCTGATCCTTTACTGATTGTTTTTGGTTAGATAATTTAATAGTGGGAAAGTATGCCACAATGTCTGTAGTCTGTATTATGCTTGTGGCACTACTATTTTAAAAATTATGTCCTGCATTCAGAGTTTAATTCAAATTGAGTTGGCCTATTTTATGATTGCTTGGGCTAGAGCCAGTTTTAACCTGTTTCATTGCTAAATTTGATCTAGACCCTGTGCTAGGCCAAATACTTGAAACTATATGTTAGTCTTAGGCTAACTGAAAGTGTTCTACTTTCTCAGTTACTGGCACCTTATGCTTTATAATAAGGCTTTTAATTTACACATACCTAGGCCAACAAGATATTATCACTGAAATTGCCTTTCAGAAAATATTTACAGCATAGGCTTAGGTATAATTCTCGGCCTACGACATAAGGAATAACCCCCCCCCCCCAAAAAAAAAGAAAAAAATAATGATCTTCGCACGACGGCTGCAAAATTAGGCTATGACTTTTATGTGTACCGTTCTACTTGTATTTGTAACGAGTTATCACCTTGTTTCGCTTTTAAACCCAACCTAAACTAACGTTGCAGTGTAAAATTCGTAGTGCAGGCCTAGGCTATAGTATATGTGCACTGATCGCTGGTTAGGCTTCACGAAATTGCATTGCCCATTGCATAGGCCTAGTGCATAGTTACCATACGTAGTACATTTCATCAGTTCATGCGATCATCGATTTTGGAATATTCCTGTTCATGAAAATGGAGCACACTTCCCACAAAGAAAGAGTAATGTTTTAACAACTCCATGAGATTCTTTGATGTAAAGTCCATTCACAAATACTCAAACGTCACAAGCTCAAAATAAGGTACTACTTACCATCCTTTCGGTAACCCCTTCGCCCAGAACAGATTGCAAAGGAGCCGTTTGTTGAATGATTCATAAGTATGTACGTCACAATGAGCTAGTCAGCCTTTCCATGTATATATTTGGCTTCAATTTGGTATGGATTGTTAATGAATATTCACATTTTGAGTGACTTTTCTAACGACGTAGCTGACATACATATTGATATCCTATTTTCGCGAACTTTCTGGTATACTACTTCCAGTTATAGCGCCCTCGTTGTTAAAAAATCAGCTGTAACGGCCGTACTCACTGCTTAGATATCCAACTGGTATTCTGGAAATACATTTTGATGTTAAATAAACGGTGCAGGGAAAATCATTACACCTGTCATTTACACAGTACAACTGGAAGACTTGTAATCGCAGGTTATACAACCCTTCGACATTATTTGGCACCATACGCCCAACAGACCCCCCACATTAAAGAAAATGATACAATTCCCGAGCCTTCTGAGGCAGGATCGAACCATCGTAATTTTTAATGATCTGTGTTTAAAAATTACCTTTTACAGGTTAATAAATTCCGAGGGAACACTATTCTACGTGCTTTAAACTTTGTTTCTTTAAATTATAACTTTAGTGAAATCATGAGACGATAACTGACTAAATGTATGTAGCATATCCATCTCCATCCTAGAAAGCTAACACCGCCTTGTGTCCTTATTCCACTGAATATCAAATGTGATGAGTTTTTTCGCTTACATAATCATTTCATTTTGGTCTCCCCAATCGCCAACATAAGTTTTTGCCCTTGTGTCAGACCACGTAGTTGCAGAGTCGTTTATCCGCAAACGCTGTGTGCGCTCAACTTCTTGACTCCCAAAAGCAGCTTGTCAGCGAAGGTTGGTCATCTAGAACATTCGTCTGCACCGAGGAGTTATGAAAACGTTTTTTTTTTTCCTTGTAAAATATGTCTCATCATACAAAATTCCAGAACAAGAAATGCCAATTTAGAGATATTTTCAGCACAGGTCAAACAGCCCGGAGATGGAATCTCCTGACTTCCGAGAGCCCTTGGGAGCCAAAATTTTTCTACGCTCCGCGCCAACCTGTGATGATCAGGTAATACAGATTACTAATGGGTGATGGGTAGAGGAAACAGAATAAGCAGAGCTTTTTAAGTCTGATCCCTTCCGAGCAAAAAAGATAATTGGCATAACATAAAAACAACAGCAACAATAGAAATAGAATAATAATAGGGGAAATAGGTGAAATTTCGGAACAAATTACGTATCCAATTTTAACTCTCTGTAAAAGTCATATATACTCACTTTCCAAAATACATTTTAACACGAAATACATGTACGTAATTACAAAGATATTTCTTTAAGAAGAATATGATCACTGTGTTAATATATTTGAAGACACGAGAGAATATTTTATTAAAGAAGTTTGAATAAAACCCTTTAGGGATGTTTTGAAATGATGGAAAGATTTTGAATCCTTTATACTACTTGGAAAGGAGTTCCAGGGGCAAACTCCAAGACTGTGAATTTGTAATTGGTGGAGTGTTGTTCTGGAGTAATCTACATACAGTCTTTTCAGCGAGTATTATAATTATGGAAGTCGCAGTTGTATGTGAGAGACGAATCAAAGCTTTCTGGTAAAACTCCGTGGTTAAACCTACACATAGAGATTCCCAACTTAATAACTGTGAAGATTGAAAATATTTAAAATATTGGAGACCTTAAAAAGGAGTGCAATGAGTATAATGGGACACTATGGATATATCTGATAATCCTCTTTTGAAAGATATGTAAATTATTTAAATAAAACTGTTGAACATTTGACCGGAGTAATAAGCTATAATTAAGACGAGGAAGTATTAGAGCATTATTAATAGGAGTACACTTTTGGGAAGAAAGTTTCTTGGATTAATTAATAATACCATTTGCACGAGCTATTGCTTAACTAAAATGAGAAATGTATTCTTTCCACTTCAGTGTGAGACGTCAACCAAACCTGCACTGTTAGGTCTTTGAAGTCAGGCAAGGACTCTTTGAGATGGTAATGTCGTGTGTGTGTATGGTTGTTTGTGACGTTTGTTGTAATCATGATATATCAAGATAGGAATGACGGACACTTTTCATATTTAGTACATAGATTCGTCATGTTGAGAGGAAACCCTATTGTTTTTGGTGGAGGTCATTTGAGGTCACCAGAAGTCAAAGACCGAAAACCTTGTAAACACGTTATCTCAAGATGAGAATGGAGGAAAATTTTCATATTTTGATGATAGATTTGTCATGTTGTGAAAAAGAACTATTGTTTTTGGTGGAGGTCAAAAGTCATTTGAGGTCAACGGGGATTAAACTGCTGAACTCTTGTAAATAATTTGTAATTACAATACCTCAAGATAGGAATGGCATATACTTTTCATATTTGGTATATAGATATTTCATATTGAGAGGAAGAACCCTATTATTTTAGGTAGAGGTCAAAGGTCAGTGAGATCACTAGAAGTCAGAAACCGAAAACCTTGTGAACATGATATATCAAGATAGTAATGACGGACACTTTTCAGATTTACTTGGACTTGATCTTGTTATGTTGAGAGGTAGAACCTGATTGTTTTTGGTAGAGGTTAAAGGTCATTGAGGTCACCAGGGGTCAAAACCTGAGTTTTGTGGTCATTACAAGGAAGGAAGTACAGACAAATTTCTTCTAAGAAATGTTTGTTAAGTTTTTTTAGTTTTTAAGTTTTGGTGTGGTTCAATGAGTCATGTAAGGTCAACAGTGTCAAATTGTGAGGAAATCTTAAAAATAATGGTGTCAAGAAGTATAAATTCGAGGGATGAATCTCTGTGTAACAAAGCATCATTCTTTTGTCAAGGAATGACTAAGCCTTTAGGGCCAGGGGTGGGGAACCTCCGGCCCGCGAGACCATTTCATCCGGCCCCTCGAGGTAATCCATAAATATAAGTTCAGAGTCACTTGAAAAGTAAATGATAGTAATCTTTTAGCCCACGGTGCCTATCGTTTTCCCCGCTTATACCACTTTCGCATATTACATGTAAAACTGTTGCGAAACACAACCAGTATATTACTTAAACCCTGGTATCCACAGAGTAACATCGCTACCGTTTCTTTAGACTCAAACCAGGTGCAGAATCCCTGTACATTGGGTGGTATCGGAATTTTTGCTTGGAAGGCTACATATCGCAATGAACAGTAGTACACTAACAGATGTTCAGCCCTATCTTTTTCTATTACACTGTGGCCAGGCACTGTATTTCCTCCAGTAGATTCGGGGGCGGGGGGGGGGTAAGAACTGTCCCGCCAAAGAGTGAATTAAACGTTAAAAAGTGAAATAAAGTTGGTTTCAAGATACGCGTTTTTCGGCGCATTTCGCGCACTTTTCGTATGAGTTCATTCGTTATAATTTTTAAGTCAAATGTTCATTTCTGTTCCGCCTATAGCCTTTGGGATTCAATTTAATTTAAAGGAAGTGGACTAACGTTGTATTGCCTAAACGTTTGTACAAACTCTAGATCCCGTGGGGCTCCGGCCCACCAGGGCCTGTTTTAGGCCCCTTGGCCTGCGCCCCATGAAAAAATTTTAGCGCCCTTACTTTGTGCGGCCCGCGAGCTGATTATGATTACCAAAAAGGCCCGCCAGACGAGAAAGGTTCCCCACCCCTGCTAGTTTTGGATTTCTGCTGGTTTATGTAGGAAGTGTTTCACTCCTAGCTGTTGTAACATTTCCTGGTCATTTGAGATTAGATTATCCAAACCTTTAAAAGCTCTAATAATCATAGTTGATAGATGACAAGAGAAAATAATTTAATTTGAAAGATAGCAGTTAACTAAAAGGTCAAGATGGATTTGTTAGCTTTAAAGTTTCCTACTCAAGCTCTCCCTCTTGCATAAGATTAATACTGTATTATCTGGTGTTATTGATGGTAATTCCATTGTATATTTTCACTGAAATTATTTCATGATGAAAATGTTCTTCTTAAGGTTTGTAACATCCTCATTCTCTGCCTGATTACATCTTATCACCTCAGGGAGGAAATTAAACACACTACATAGACACCTGATGCAGTCAGCTTTCACATTTGAGTAATTGATTGGCAGTACCTGATCTACCAAAATACACAAACAAGTTGCGTAATAGGTTTAAGCCAGCAGGCTAGTCAAGTATGTGTTAATTGTTTTTTTTTATACGCAATGTGAACACAATAATAAAAAAGATCGCTTGAAGGCACGGATCAGGTAACGAAGTCTGCTACCAGATATATCCCATACCGCCTTCTATCTGAGGAGGTGTTTTTGTTGAATTTGTAAGAAGGGCCATCACGGCATGTTGTAGAAACATGGAATATATATATATATATATATATATGCAATAAAACATAAATTTATTAAAAGGAACCTATATCTGGTCGTCTCTGATCTGAAGATTCTCAGTGCGCTTTGCAGACTTAAAGCGTATGCTAAAAAGACTTCCACCTTCACAATTACATTTTTGGTTTGGACATCAAGATTTCCTCGTTGGTAATTGCACTTTAATTGACAAAACAGGGGCAAGCCTCACATTTAACTTTTAAGTTACTTACCTACCCACTTACCCACTACCCCTTGTTTGCTTACCCATTTTTGGTTCCTTGCTTTAGCAAAGGGACCTATGTAGTCACGTTGGCGTGTGTGTGTGTGTGTGTCTGTGACACTTGCTTGGGTACACTGTAACTCAACAAGGGAAAGTTGGACTAAACTTAAACTTGGTGCATAGATCCGCCATAGTAAGAAGGTGTGCCCTATTGTTTTAGTGGAGGTCAAAGGTCATCTGGGGTCAACGTCAAACACTGAAAACCTTGTTAACACGATATCTCAAGGAAGAGGGCTTGGATAGATTTCGTACTTGATAAGTAGATGTATTATGAAAAGAAGATAAATGATATTGTTTTTGATGGAGGTCAAAGGTCATCTGGGGTCACTGGGGTCAAACACTGAAAACCTTGTTAACAAGGTATCTCAAGGTGGCGTGCTTGGATAGATTTCATCTTTATTGTGTGGATGCATCATGGTGAGATGATGAATTTTGTTGTTTTTGGTGGAGGTCAAAGGTCACCTGGAGTCACCTAAGGTCACAATCTGAAGACATAACATTTCAAGGTAGGAAACTTGGATAGATTTTATACTTCACGTGGTGTTGCATTAAATCCAACAGAAAACCCGTATGAGTTTTTCGGATACCAGCTGAAAGCACTAGAGGCCAAACAGCAAATTCCAGATGTCAAATATGAACACAAAACTCTATCATTCCGCACATTAAGATTACATTCAACCAATGACTGATAGAAATGGGACATCTTTCCCAGATGCCAAGTACCTCGATTTGGGTGGAATTATTACGATTTTTATCCTAAATTTTGCTGTTACGAAAATCCACGCCAAATACCGCTTTGTAACGATGTTTAGCCTCATACTAGTAAGTTCCCATCCAGTATTTGTCAAGTTGAAACCGACATCTGCAAGCAGGACGGAATATTATGGAGAACGTTAACGCATGTACGTACTTAAATTCAGAAAACAAAGGGTCCACATACAACGCAGTGTAGATCGACCGCGTATAACAGAGTTGTTGACTCGAGTCGCTGACTTGGACTCGAGTCAGACTCGAGACGCACTTTTTCTTGACTTGAAGACAAATGACTTGCGACTTGACTTGAATTGAAGACAATATGACTTGCTACCTGACTTGATTGACTTGAACATTTTTGACTTGGCGAGATTAAATGAAAAAGTTGTCGCTGTGTGTAGCATGAACTTTTTACCACAAATATAGGAAACAACAGATTGCAAACTTTTCCTTCTTTTATTCGAGACTGCATTGTGCCGCGAGTGAGACGGATACTAAAAGACTCTCAAGGGTCCAAGAAGGACAGCTGTAATGAGCACTATAATTGAATTAATCACCCAAACCCACATAGTATAGGTCTTCCTTGCAAGGCTCGCCCCTTATAGCAAACACACGTCGCGTTTAAAGTAAGTGTACATCAGTGCTTCCCAATCTTTTTCTGCACATCGCCACTTGCACGAGGGAGTTATCCTTGCTTACTCAGAATAGTATCGAGAAAACTCCCCTCTCCTCATGCTTCAAATATAAATGAAATAAAAGAACGCCCTATGTCTATAAAATATGAGTGACAAGAAAATCAAACTACATGTTTTAAAAATGAAGGGTATTAAATCGGTCTTTGTACGTGTGGATCAAGGGACTACAAATCTATGGGGGCTCACTACGTGATGGCGAAGCCGAATTTACGATCGTCCAAGTAGTGATGACCTAGTGAGCTGTGCGCGTCCTCCTCAAGAAAAAGCACTCCAATGATACGATGTAAAATGCAACTTCCTGGCATCGGTCAATCAAGTTTAGATCAAGAGTAATACTTGTTGACCTCATTTTATCTGCACTTTATGAACACTTATTCGAGAGCA
>WURT03133495.1:0-11432 GCA_009936505.3 Holothuria glaberrima | reverse complement strand
TGTCTGTAATTTTAAATTGAGTAAAGAAAGATAATGAAATTGATAAAAAATTAAACATTTACCTGGCAATGCAATGAATAAGGATAGCAGTAAATCAGGCCGCTTAATTATTACAATAAACTTAAATGTGGTATTGAGTGGATTATTGGTGATGAAGTGTGAAAAAATGATAGGGCTTTCATTGCAAAACAAGAACTTGTCAATGACAAATTGAAACACAAGTTCATCTGAAATAACAGCAGTTAAATGCTACAGGCTCTTGATAATTACAAGATTACTGTTGTACCTCCAAAAATCAACAATTATTTCAAGATACCCACCCTTTTTCACCCTTTAAAGGGGATAGTCAACCCCCCCCCCCCACAAACCGATAGTCACCCCAAACCAGGGCATTAGCAACTCCCTACCCAAACATATTCAGGAATAGCCATAGAGTTCAAAATACAGTTAATGATTGTATTTTGAGTGACATTCATTTAAACAATAAGGCTTCACTCTGGTTGGTCAATGTGACTTGTGCAGTCAGTTGTGTTCCCAATTAAGCACACAAACAGTCACTGTGGGTCAGTATTTGGTCTCAAGTAAATTCAGCTCAATGCAGGCTAGATAACTGTATATCTGTCTTGGGGGTGTACTAGACAGGTGTTTTTTGTTTAAATTGGAGGAGGGGATACAAGTAAATAGTACAGACAATTTTACTGTCTGGGGTGAGATTAGAAAGCCTTTAAAATGCGGTGGTTTAACATTGTTTGTGACTTTCTTTTATTAAAAGAAATGTTGATGAAAGCTTTTATATATTAGTGTTTTTGCTAAATTATGTAAGCTTTGTATAATTTATGATGAAGTTAAATGTCTTAAAACTTTAACACAAACTTTGGCTAACCAACCATTTTACATGATGATATGGGCAATTCTGAGATTTTACTTCTACTGCTCTTCATCTATTTCAAGTTGTCTCGTTTTGTTTATGTGGCTATGTTGGGGGCACGTGGAGGCCTTGAATGATGTGTTTGCATACTGTACACCTATACAACGCATGGAGTAGTGTGCATACATAGCATGTTGTTCCAGCAAGAATGGCATCAGTCTGACTTTCATTGACTTGGTCACTTTGCACATATTACCTAATATTACCAAAAAAGCTTTTGTGAATTGCTATGGAAAACACGTGAAATGGATCTAGTAAAAGGTTGTACAATTTTTTTCAACCCTGTATTCTAAAATAATTGGAAATTAGTGTCAGTTTACAGCAAGAAAATGATATGACTGAACAAACAAGAGACCTTCATTTTATGAAAATATTTCAAGTTCAAAGCCCATGTAAGTTCAAAAATAGTGCATGACCTTGCAATCCTGTACTGTGGCCCCACTGGTCTCTACAATGTTGGTTAGGGTATTGGGATTGCCAAAAAATGATATCTTATTTTTGGTAGAGTCTGTGACTTTTAGCTGTATTGAACAGTGTATTTAATGCTGTGGAAAATTGTATGTGGTCAAACAAAACGACAGTCATGGCATTACCCACGACACCTACACACCAGTCAGCTAACTATGTGTGCATGTGTTTCCTTATTTTCCCTTAATGGGTATTGCAGCCTAAAGCTAGTGTAACTCGAGACAAAATTAATCAACTTATGGACTGCGAGTTTACTAAAGATGTGTGAAATTGTACGTTTAATATTACAGTACAGCACATTACCCATGGCTTTGAAGCCTACAAAAAGGGACTGAACAAGTCCTGACTAGGTTTGAAATCAAACATTAAAATTTTTCTCTTCTGTATTGAAGGTTGTATTATCTGCATTCTATCCTTCTATTCATCACAGCCTAAAATTGATTTGTAGTGCTCAAGCATACATTTCTTCTAAAAGTCACTCTACACGTGAGACATGAGACGTGTGAGCTGCAGGAGGGCGATCAGTCATATTCTGGTTGTACCTTCTGGAGGTGATAACAGAATGGTAAATGAAAAGTGCTCTTGCTAGCATTGGCCTACATAGCTTAACTTTTTATTTGTAGAGCAGTGTACTGCAACTTAAAGACTCTAGGAAAGCGGTTCTCATGTGTTTTGCATCAAGGGCCACTTTCTTAAATTGCAATAGCCAATACATCATTGAGAAACTTCTTTCCTTTTAAAAACATTAGGCTCCTTGGATTCCTTCTGAAGGCCATTTTTGTGCACTTTTGCAGGCTGCAAATGGCCTGCATGCTGCCACTTGGGGGCCTCGGCTCTTGGTTAAACACATAGTACGGGCAATTATACAATGAACTTTTTATTTTGTGTTGAATGGCCACAACTACAATGCAGTTTCACCTCCACTGTAACTTGTACAAGAAAGATATTATATATTTTACTGGTTGACAGATTAGCAAAGAAAAGAGGAAAGGTGTGTTAGAGTATCAGGATAGTTTGACATTTGTAATTCAATTTTGTATGATGTATTCATTACTTTATTTCTGCTGTATAAAGTACAACTTCATTGTAATCGCTAAGGTAACCGATCAGTCAGAATTTTGTGATGCAATTAACTTCCTATAAAGTGACATCTTAGATACATGCATTAATTTAATCAACCATGTTGATTTACTTCATAATTTAGGGATAAGCTCTGTCTGCCTACAGTAATTGGTAGTGTTGGTGTTATCGGTATTAAGAATTTATTATGTTCCCTTCCACTTTGTGATCATCTCATTGTGATAAACCTTGCCATATCCCTTCTGTTAAATTAGCACCCAAATTTCGTCAGAAGTTATATGAGCTTCATCAATGTTCCATCCCCTTTTGCAGCACTTTAGTTTTTCACCATTTTGGTTATCCCTTTGTGCCAAACTGGACACAATTTATCATCTTACAATATCTTGTTGTATCTACACTTTTGTTTGATTGTATATTGAAGTGTTATAACTGTAAGTCTCACTTCAACAAAGTGCCACATTTTCTTCTGTTCTAATACTGTAGTTCATTCCTGGTTTTTGGTTTCCATCACACAACTGTCCACTTAATACTACTGTACCAAAGCTCTACCTAAATGGAACACCTGAATGATGTTCTACATATTTACCACAACTGTTTATTTCATAAAAATATCATAAGAACTCCTAAGCTTAAACTTCACTTTGCATTGCCACATTTTGGAACCAAGTTATTGACCTATTTTTCAACGGAAGTAGCTACTTTTAAACTGAAGCATGGAATGGCTTCCACTAACAGTATACTAGACAGCTGTCACATGGTTGAACATAGGATTTTTGACATTTCTGGCAACATACCATCCATTAAACCTGTTGACAACGTATTAAAGTCAGTACCAGGTTTCATCAGTACAAAATCAAGCTCTACACAGATGACAATTCGTATGGCCTCCCATAAAGAAAACTTGAAATCCACAAATTAAAACGAATACTTGGTAACTTTAGAATTGACAAGTTTGTCAAATGTAGTGGAAGTTATTTGAGGGGCATTACAGGAGGTAAATGAGGGATGTATTGTATAATAATGTACCTTAATTCTGTGGAGCTTCTAAAATGATGATAGACTGAACTGAAGAAGTACATTTATGGTACCAAATGACAGTTAAAAACTGGTGTTATTGTTGGTTTTTTTTTTACTCACGTTTTGCATGTTTTATGCATCCCTTATGTTACTATCTTGACCTCTTTATGTATTGTTCAAAGGGGATTCACCATCTACAAGCTTTAAATAGCTTTCTGTGAAATCTCCTCCGCTGTTTTCCTTCTCCAAACCACACTCTGTTTCTGTGATCTTGTAATTGTATTGTATTATAAGAACAACCGAAATAAATTTGAATTGAACGGACAATTTTGGTGCTAAAATTGGTGGTAATTATCCTGATTAAATTACTATCATGGTTATGTTATTACTTTAAATGCCTATTATTTCATCACTTTACTAAGAAGTATGCTCCTTTATTTGTCATACTCAAGAATTAGTAAGCTCAGTTGTTTTCAAATTACTATGTCCAAGCATAGAATCAGATCAATATCATGCAAACTCCCATCCACAAAAGTGATGTAAAATTGCAAATGGCATAATATCACATCTCTGCAATCAACTTGTTCAAAAGTGATCCACAAGGAAACACAGTATCATGCTGACTCAAAAGGCATTAAACAACTTTGCAACTACAGTATGTTTTTTCACGTTTTGCCCTTACGTCCTAAATCAGGCTTTAGGAAGTCCATGCCTTCGCTAAAGTCCTCAGGTTCGGAATCTTCTCTCGATACTGTGGAAACAAGTTCACAATTTGCAAAAGAAATACAGCCAGAATGAACGAGTGAATTTGTTGAATGACAAGGTAACTATGATGGGAACAGTGATGATTGTTATGACAGTCAAACATGGTATTAATGCAGTGGTTCCCAATATCTGATAGCTACAGATCCCTACTTGAAGCATTGGTGTAGCCAGAGGGAAAAAAAAAATGACTTTGAATGATGCTAAATGTTGCACCAGATTGCATCTGAGGGTACTTAAATACTCAAAAATTTCTCAAAGGGGAGAGGGACACCCTTTCCCCTTAGACCCCTCCCCCCCAGGCCGGTGATCAGTTCCTGCAGTTGGCCCCTCCAAACAAAACTCCTGGCTATGCCAGTGACTTGAAGGCTCCTGACCATGAAAACTCAGCTTTGCTTTGCACCCCCTTGGATGAGTAACTATACAGTAGGTTTGGAACCACTTTGATGCCATGTTACTTCCTGCTGGCAACCCTCAAAAACCATAAACTGTACATCTGCAACTATTGGTCTGCCACAACCTGTACAACTTTATGGTAGGTTACACAGACAAACAAATAACAGACAAGATAAAGAAACAGAAGACAAATTAAGAACAACCCACACACATGTAACAAGGAAAGTTAAAAAAGAAAAAAAAAAAAAGGGAAAATTCACAAAAGCAAGAAGAACACAAACATTCTCAACAATTGGCAAGCATAACAAAATGGCTATATTAACTTGTACAATTTAGAGAAATGAAGACATAATACAAAAAAAGACAAAAGATAACAGAAAAAAACATGAAAGAGAAACATCTACCATTATGGGAAATGTCTTTCACACGGAAAAAGGGGTGGGGGAGGAATACGTCAAGGGGTAAGTGTAGGTCAACTAGGGAAGTGCTAAATGTGAATTAGGGTGGGGGACAATCTGTAAAGGTTACGTGTTACATCCATTTCATTCATCCAACATCAAAAAATTATCTAACAATTTAGCAGAATACCTTGTTTCTGGTGTTCCTCTGCAAAAAATGAACGAATATCCAATTGGAAATATTTTAGGTCCTTAAATGAAATAATAAACAGACTTTCACAGCAGGATATTAAAGAGACTTCCAAGAGGAAGCAAAAAGAACCATTGTTTGGAAACATAAACTTCACCTTTCTTGAACATTGCAATGTCGAGTCCTACAGTAAACACAGATATTGCTACAAGCATTGTTCAATGAAAATAAACCACAAGTCAGATTATTCACTGAAATTTGTTTCTGTTAACTTTATGATGCTGAACATTATACAACTACTGTACCTCCCTCCCCCCCCCCCTTTTTTTTCGTCTGGCTCATACAATTGCCATGGTAAGCCAACTGGGAAGAATGAAAACCATATTTACTCTAGGAAACTGCAAATACACCCTGCTTTATAGTGATATACAGTAGCAGCTGCCCAAAGTACTTGCACTATCTTGTCTACAGTGCTAGAAAAATTTGCCAGATGGCAGGCAATTTAGGTAACAAACAAATAGGTGAGAAAAGAAGCGAATGGGACACACCACTTTAGATCTGTAATCATGTTGATTGCTGTACCTGGCTCATACGTGAACCTCAAAATTTACATAGAAGGAAGGATAAAAGCTGTAGGGTGTCCCCAAACATGACATCAACCACCATTTTAACTACCACAGTACACCATTTGTTTTAACAATGTAAACAATTTGGGGCATATTAATGCAAAATGGAGAAGGTACTGTAAAGAGGAACAAGATCTGACTTGGCAATATCATGTCTCACTAGACATATCAGCCCATATCACTGAACTTGACAGAACAAGTAGCACCTATGGCAAAAATGCGGACAGGTGTTTAATATTTACTGTGGTGTCCCTTGAAAATACATCCTAGATATGGTTTAAATTGCTGTCAGAGTACCAACATAAATTACTCAAACATTCCTATTTCCTATGTTCTCTCTGATCTAGTTTTCAAACCAACAAAGCACTTTTCCACAATTCAAAACTAGTTTAAAAATACCATCCACAAGAATATTTCTATGTAAACGACAAAGACGATTCGTTACTTAAAAGGCCAACCATTGTTTTAGTTCATTCTTTTACCAAACCTTTTCAATTAAGAGTTGCATATAGTGGCAATACTCTGAGAAACAAAAAAGTAGAAAACCTCAAAATGGTACTTAAGTCCGCAATAAACTATCTTGAATGTCAAGAAAGATTGTTTTCTCACTGCTCAATGACCGTAAATGAGGTGTAGGGTATTAATTTTTGACTGAAGTTGTTCATCATATAGGGTCTTATTGAGTGACTTGACAGTTTTGACTGGCTTACTTAGCTCTGTAAACCTGCACATCTACTGTTCAGTGTTGAGATGACATAGACATGAAGGGCTGACAACTTAGCTGCAGCATTGGATATTATACAAATTATCAGCAAAAACAGTAAAAATCGTGATATAAATCTCCCTGAAAATCTGGCCAAAAGACTAGAATAGAGCCTTGTGCTCCAGTTCTGTATTCTATCAAAACAATCTTACTACACAATGTCATGTGATGCTAGACTACCTTCTATGACCTGTAACATATGCCCACTTGGACAATATGCTATTGTAATCAACCTTTTACCTGAAGGTTTCCGTTCCTTTTCTTTTTCTGCCACCAGTAGAGGTGTATTTGAGTCATTAGCACTTCCATCGTGGTCAGTATTATTCTCCTTGCTTCGATGATGGCGATGTTTGCGATGGCGATGCCTCTGACCCTTGTTTTTCAAGGGCATGTGAATACCGACATATATAGCCCTGTGACCTGTAATAACAAATCAAAAAATTCAAGTTACACTTCCTTCCATTCTAATGTATGTGAGTTCATGTTTGAAAGTAAAAATGAAATAATTTAGTCTTCTTTGCCAGCTCCAACTTCCTCACAACAATGTATGGTACTAATGAGAGTCAATAATACTTTTAAGGTATTAGAACATGTAGCCAAAAAGTTTGGGCTGTTTTTCTTCAACAGTTAAAGAATTCCACCCCTGCACTGAAGATTAATTGGCATAATTTTAATATCTTTTAGTTCTCAAGAGAAACACCGTCCAAGTGTAAGCCAACCTCAACTGAAGTGAATAGACACCTACTAATCCTATTCACGTCAGGCTATTCAGCCTGTTCATCTCCCTTCAGTTGTCCATTCACCTCAGTTTGAGCACGGAAGTACAGTACTACCAACGAGGTTAAGCTGTAGTACTTTCACAGTTTGAGACTGTAGCTTTACATGAAGTACTGTATCTCCTGATAATCACTTTTTACTTACTTTCCTACTTAGTTTACAGTTTGTGGTGAGTGTATTTTTGAAGTAGACAACTTTTACATCCAAAGTAAACCCCTCAGGACAAATCAGTATCACATTGGCCTTGAAATAAAGCTTAAAAACCATGATGATACAAGACACATTTTGTGAGCACCTCCTTCCACATTATAAATTCTCTTCACTCCCTAGTTTGGCAGTTTGTACATTTAGCTTACATTTATGTATGACATCTGGGATAGAGGCAACCTGCAAAACTGTCAATTTTAAGATGGATTTTTATTGGAAATTTTTCTACTCTCACAAATTTGAACGTTTTTAAAATTAAACACCTGCAGCAAAGTTTGATTTCACAGCACCACTCCTTTAAATAATGAAGCAATTATTGGCTTAACATTCACAAACACAATACACTGCACAGGCACCTCTGTAAATGTTTTCATTTTAATGTTACATGCAGGCTTCATGTTAAGTCCCCTGTGCAAACAGATGGCTGCACAAATACTTGTACATTACAGTACAATAGATGCAGGCATTGACTATTAAAGTAATATCTTCCACTGTATATGAGATGTTAAGTACAGGTAACATATGTTGCCAACTCTAAGCGCATAGCTTGAATACCACTCGGTCATCTTTGAACCTCACTCAACAATACAAGCACCTTATTCACACTGCGACTCCAATTAGGTGTGTAAAGGACCTTCATAACATCCAGCATGGCAATTCCCGTCCAGGCTCATATGGTTGTTCTATTCTATATTCATGTCAGTTATACAATTACACATATTGTGTAATTGAGCAGACCCATGAAACATGAACACTTACTGTATTTTTCATAGTACAAAACAGTCTGACAAATTACAATGTTTTCAAAATGCCTCCTTTCTATTAAAGGGAAAATGTAGTTACCACAAACAGAATTAATATGCTGTACCCTGGGTCTTGTTTCATCAAGCACTTATTTATCTTAAATTTGATCTGTCATGCAACGCTTCTATTGAAATCCAACTAATTTTAACTCTTTATGAAACAGGGCCTTCAGTGTAGCTATCATAATTCACAAATGTCTATTTTAAGTCTTGCTGAGAGAATGTGGCGTTCACTGCTAGAATGTTACGGTACATACTATCATACATGTGCATTCATAGTAAGACCTGCCCTCAATCCATCCATTATACTGTATGCCTAGATACTATGCCTCCCATACTGTAGGTATAAACTTACAATGTCACTTGTTCTACAGCTCAAATTGTCATCACCCTGAAGGCCATATTCTGTACAGCTATAAATAAAACAAGTTCAATTTTCTTCCAAGAAATTTTGCTAACCATCCTGTTCATCTGTTCCTACATGAGATGGATTTCATTGCATGGTTTATTAATCTGTGAGGTGCCTGCCGTTATTACAGTCATTATGAAGCAATACCATACAGTAGTTTGGTAGATGTGACTTAAGTTAAACTGATCTTGCTAAGGAGACCTGTGGCTAACAGCAGCATGAGATACTGTACAGTACTACTGCACTTGAGTTCCTTTGTATGTATGTTCAAAATATGTGGCGGATTCCACGGACTGTTTTAACCCCCTGTAACAATGGCAATAATGAAAATGAAGAAAAATCTGTAAAAAAAACCAGTATCTAAAGGAACCAAACTTCTTTATTTTAGGCAACTTTTCACAACTTTCACATAATTCAATTTTTAGATCATGCCAGAATTACTGTACTGTCAATGTATTATAGTATCTACTATAGATGGATAAAACACCATAAGATTGTGAATTTTGAAATGAAATGTGAAGGGTCACACAAATACAACTTATAGAAGAACAAAGGGTGTTTTAATAATCTTTAAGGTCTACTCGGCTATACATTATATATATTTTATACTTCCACACCTACCCTTACTTGTCAAGTGTTGTAATTTCTCTTTTAATCTATTGTTTTGCACTGATTGACACTACTGTGCTGTTAAATAATTTCTCTTTTAATCAATTGTTTTGCATTGATTGACACTAATGTGCGGTTAAATAATTTCCAATGTGACTTTTATTACTGGCTGATTAAATATATCTATACCATACACTAAATCCTCATCTGATCTCATGGTCTTACAGTATCAGCAGCAAACAACAAACTATAACATACTGTCCCTGCTACATTTATACTTTTCTTATAATCTGGTTCCCCCAAAAAGTGCCTACAACTTATAGTCACTGGCATAACCAAACTTTTCCAGTGCTAGGTGCAGTGGAAAAAGACAGCAAGGTCTATTGATCTCAAGTCACTGCTATCAATCTCTGTGCCTTTTAACTACAATTTTCGTCATTTCAGCATTTGATTTCTCTATAATATGCATGCGGAGGTGCCTTAATTGGTTTCTACTGTGCCTTCACTGGATTTAATTGATACAGTGGGCGGAAAGTTATGTTATGGATAGGATGAAAGGCATTCAACATGATAGGCAACTTTCCATGAGCAACTATGCAATTACAAACAGTGAGAAATATAGCAAATATTGTCATGACTTTGTAGAAAGTCAAAAATGCATTTCAACTGCTTTTGAAGTTGTTTAAAAATACTTGATCATGCTAGATGGAAGAAATATGGGCCAGTTCATTCTAACCTTTTAAAGACTAACATTTTAAAGACTGAAGTATGCACTGTGTGTTAAGGGGATGATATTGAGCATGATACCAGTCTTTATGGTTAATGTGGAAAACTTTTAAACTTACAGTACTGTAAATCTTGACCTTGTTCAAATTTTCTGGAAACTTGACTTTGTCACCTACCCAGAAGTTATATCCCATCCCCTATGAACTATTTCTGCCTTATACAGTCTAGCTGCACACACTGACTGATCAGACAGAGATATGGCTTTGAAAACAATAATTAATGTTTATGCTCACTGTGTATGTACTATATGACCTTACAAAAGGAAGCATATACAGCAGTAGACGACTTCTGTGGCCCAAATGTGATTTAACCGACTAGCCATAAATTTTTATAATTTACCAGTTTTTGGGGGAAGTGAAAATTTCTAACACATGAAATCCCCAACAATGTTTCAAAGTGACTTAGAAGGCATGGAAATTGCTGTTTCTAGCAATGTACAGTAGGATAGCCATATCTACCAAAACTATTCTTGGTACTATATGTGCTAAAACTGATGGTGGCACTTGATTAGATTGTATACTATTTCATATTAATGAACTTTTCATAAAACTGAACCAACCCCATTAAAAAGCTGCATATATGTCTGAGTGTAGGAAACAAAGGCTCCTGTTGGTACAGTGCAAGATTCAGAGAAATTCTACACATCAATGGCTTTTATATACAAAAGTGTGCACTGTAGGACATTGCTATGTACTTTAGTTTGGAAGGCTGCCCATCTTTATGTATATAAAAAAGCAACTGAGTTAAAAATAGATTCAAAAGCACTAATACAGTAAATGCAGAAGTACAAAAGTAATACCGGGAATACAAATCTAACAAATTGCATTCTAGAAACTTTAATATTTACAGTGTAAGCAAAATGCTGCAGTTCAATGAATCCCGACAGACCAGCTGAATGGATATCATTGGTACTTTTAACCAGCTTTCGAATTAGTGAGATATTTTGGTGACGCAAAAAGTACTGTACTACTGTACACAAAATGATTCTGTATAGCACTTTTTCATTTTGGTGTAGCAATTTTGCCTGCAATGAAATTCATTATTAATTTTCAACTGTTAGTGTACTTGCTGACAGCATACTGACTGTACAGCGTACACGTAGGCTATATAAAACACGTAGGCTAGGTTGGGCATACTGTGGGTCGTCGAGTGGCAGAGTGGTCTATTCCAGCTGCTGTGCACCAATGTTTCACATGTGCATGGGTTCGAATCC